>JACXGI010002011.1:0-18987 GCA_016801175.1 Esox masquinongy | reverse complement strand
TGTGCTGAAAGGTGAACTTCCTCTTCAGCTTTCTAATGGACGCCTGAATGTTTGGTGCCAAAATTGCCTGGTATTTGGAACTGTTCATAATTCCCTCCACCCTGACTAAGGCCCTGGTTCCAGCTGAAGAAAAACAGCCCCAAAGCATGATGCTGCCACCACCATGCTTCACTGTGGCTATGATGTTCTTTGGAGGACTGTTGTTTTTGCGCCAAACATACCTTTTGGAATTATGGCCAAAAAGTTCAACCTTGGTTTCATCAGACAATAATACATTTTTCCATGTGCTTTTGGGGGACTTGATGTTTGTTTTTGCAAACTTCAGCTGGGCTTGGATGTTTTTCTTTGTAAGAAAAGGCTTCCGTCTTGCCACCCTACCCCATAGCCCATTCATATGAAGAATACAGGAGATTGTTGTCACATGTAGCACACAGCCCGTACTTGCCAGAAATTCCTGCAGTTCCTTTAATGTTGCTGTAGGCCTCTTGGAAGCCTCCTTGACCAGTTTTCTTCTCGTCTTTTCATCAATTTTGGATGGACGTCCAGTTCTTGGTAATGTCTCTGTTGTGCCATATTTTCTCCACTTGATGATGACTGTCTTCACTGTGTTCCATGGTATATCTAATGCTTTGGAAATTCTTTTGTACCCTTCTCCTGACTGATATCTTTAAACAATGCGATCCCTCTGATGCTTTGGAAGCTCTCTGCGGACCATGGCTTTTGCTCTGAGATGCAACTAAGAAAATGTCAGGAAAATCCTACTAGAACAGCTGAACTTTATTTGTGATTAATGAGAGTCACTTTAAATGATGGCAGGTGTGTAATGACTTCTATTTAACATGAGTTTGAATGTGATTGGTTAATTCTGAACACAGCCACATCCCCAGTTATAAGAGGGTGTGCACACTTATGCAACCAGGTTATTGTAAGGTTTTTATTTTTCATTTTTCCCCCTTGAAGATTTCAGTTTGTTTTTCAGTTGAATTGTTCACATTATAGGTTACATTAAAAGTGGAAAAAGTTCTGACATGATTTATCTTTGTCTCATTCTTTTACATCACAAAAACCTGTCATTTTCATAGGGGTGTGTAGACTTTTTATATCCACTGTATACATCCCACTTGTAACACTTTATACTTAATACTTGTAAATACTTGCACAGCTATAAATGTTCTGCCCTCTTTTATTTACACTTCTGGTTAGACGTTAACTGCATTTTGTTGTACTGTAATTGTACTGTTCAATGACAATAAAGTTCAATGTTTAATCTAATCTATTTGAGATGCATCTGTTTACATTATAAAAATCAAATGATGAAAATCTTTTTATGTTGTTGTAACAGAGAAAACTATTTTCCAAGACGCACGACGGGTCACACTCTTGGGATGGTAGTGTAATGCTACTGTAGGCCTACCTCATACCACACCGCACTTCATCCCTGTAACTAAAACATAAGCTATTTTGTTATTTATTTGCAAAAAAAATGGAGCATCCAGCATGACAGTAGCAGACAATCTAAATGCACATAGCGTTACATTCAGCAGTATGGCGAGCAGTTGCCACACACAGTGCTTAACCTGTTGACAGGACCACCACGCAGAAACAAACTTGCTAGTAAAGGGAGTATGCTTATGACATGCAAGGGAAAGGTGAAAAGCCCAAATTTAGACATTTCCGCAATAGCTGGTGCGGAGTCCGAGCAAATAAATAAAAATCAGAAACTTTCTTCAAACTGAATCAGTATTATATCAGTAAGTCATACGACAGTAACACCAGGATAGCCTATTTATGTCTTTATGGCACATACGTGGTACCACTTTTTGACAACTATTATTGGACTAGTACGCTCATATTACAAATTCACTGAAATTGGCATGGTGATCACAGAAAGAAGAATGGCTCACTCACTTATTTGATGTTGGACTTCAGTTAGTCTTGTGAACTTTCATTTATGCCCGAGAACTAAACGTTGAATCAACTTTGTACGTAGACGTCTTTTCAACGTTGAATTACAGTCAAAATGTTCACTGGGCCTGGCATGCGCATATCCACCGCGGTTTAAACCTTGTGGATAGTCGGCATGAAACAGCGCACAGGGGGGCAGTTTGAAGTCCTGGCAAATGAAATATGAAAGTCATTATTGATTCAAATTAAACAAAGGATATCAATATTTTATTTTACAGCACTTGTCACAGCTGCAACGACGCGTAACGTTTTTGGGGGGAGTATAACGACTGACACGAGACTGCTTACCTGTTAGTTAGCTAGCGTCACGTAGCAAGTCAGGCAGTCCAACTTTTTTCCCCCACTGACATAACGTTACAAATATCGTTTTTGCGACGTCAATATCCTCCTTATCTTCCATGTTTTACAAGGATATATTTCTGTGTAAAAGGTAAATATCTAAACATTGTATTGAAAATATCTGCCGTTTGGTGATAGCTTGCGAGCTAGGTAGCTTCAGTAGTAGTTTGTTTTTGTTCTTGATTCGGAAGCTGTCAAAATAAGCCTGATATATAGCTAGCTAGCCAATGTTATGGCTGTGTTCTAATTTTTTACATTACGAAAAAAAGACACTCCCTGTTTGCTTCTGTGTGGTACGCTAGTTATTAAACCAATGATTTGTCCATTACATTGAAGCTTATACGTATCCAGTAGGCTTATGATATGACGTGCATAGCTAACAAAGGCAGGATGCCCCCCCATCGTGCCATGCTATGGCCAGAAAGCCAGTTTGTTTTGCTAGAATGTCCTGCGTCTGTGAATGATATTACGTTATATCTAGCCAGTCTTAACGGGTATCTCATTTATGTTCACAATCAGTCGTGTACAGATTGGTGGACACTTATAATTAGCATACTACTAAAGTTAGCCTACCTATTGTATTTAGGACTCTGTAATGGAAATATTACATTAATTAACGTCATAACTACATACATGATGTGTGTAATTCCAAGTAATAAGAGAACTGGTCCTTCTTCAAGTTAGTGGAGGGGCAAAATCAAATCATGTCTAAATGATGTGGCCAGTAATTCCTACGTGTCTTCTGTGACGGCAAGACAGTTATCTCCTCCCCTTGAACTGCACACTCACTCGGTTGTTTTTGAGCTGAGCAACACTAGCATCTCTTCGACTTGTTACTGTAGCTTTATCCATCCGTGTGACATTGAAAATAGTTGTTCTGGTAGATCTTATGTTTGGTCTGGTATTTAGTATAGCTGCAATCTACATTCATCCTCAAAATTACAATACAGATATAATTTGGAAAAAAAATATATCAAAGTTCGTTGGTATGTTAATGATCTAGCAGTATACATCTGGATCAGATTTGCTTGCCGCTTTGATTGTTGAGGTTTTGTGATGTTAAAAAGTCACTTAAGAACGTAACTGTAACTGTATCACATAAGAATCCTAATCTTGGATTGTATGACAGCATTTTACCATTTCCGCTTATTTGTGTAGTGCTGTGAGAAACAAACAATATGCCCTGGCTGTGATCTCCGAACTAGTCTATAATCTGATGTTGTTCTTTGCTTTCTGGAATGTGAAATATTTTTTTCCCCCCTGGGTCTCAGACTGAGGAAGGATTTGCCATGACTCTGAAAGCCAAACTGAGCTCAGTATGTCTGGGTGTGGAGGGGATGACCTGTGGTTCCTGTGTCCAGTCGATTGAGCAGCGAATCAGAAGTCTCCCGGGAGTAATTTACATTAAGGTGAGTCCCATACAAATGTTAAGTTGGTTTCCCCGAGTTGCCAGTGAAAAGGCATTTTAGCCCAGACTTTATCCGATTCTGTATAACAGGTGTATAATATCTTTTTATCTGTAGGCCCAGTAGGCATAGGTGTTATTACACATCAGACAACAGCTTTGAGTTGATCAATTTAATTTGCATGTCTGCATTTCAGCCACTGACACCAATGCAGAAATGTCTGTGGTTTTTGGAAGATACAAATAAACTTGCTGTGAAACTAGCTAGGATTGGGAAAGCTACATTAACACTGACTGTATGTGTCACTTTCCATTAATCTTGTACCTGCTCGATTTTTATTACATTTCTCTAAGGTCACTCAATATCCCATAACGTCTATTTAGTCCCAGCCTCCAGCTCTCCCCTGAGGTGGTGATATGGCATTGTGGTCCCCAAAAGCACCCTATTCCCTATGTAGTGGAATACTTTGGACCAGAGCCTTATGACGGTTTTTAATAGTTATCTGTTAAGGCAATAGGATGCCATTTAGGACACAGACATTGTCCAACTGGAGATTAACCATTTTATATTATAGGTCCAAGCCCCAAATGCACGAAATGGGGCCCCACCTTCTTTCTCTCTCTGCCCTTCTCTCCCATTCTGTCTCTCTCTCTCTGTTTTTCCCCCTTAGGCACAGGTCAAATGAGGAGATAATGTAATAGTGTTCTTCTTGACAGTGCACTGGCCTGCACAGGGCTTTGTTATTGGTCATTGACGGTCGATAACTGGCTGGAGGTTAGCAGACGGAGGATGGGAAATGTCATTAGTGTCTCAAAGAGACTGGGACGAATGCTGTTATAAAGAACAGCCAGTACTACATAGCCTTCCTTTAAGTGGGACTGGGAAGATTTGTTTCATGAGGGTGGCAGCTTTCTTTGGTCACACCATAGTTAAAAACACCAGGAAAACAGGACAGTCTGTCTTTTACTCTTGCCACCCCTCCACCACACACACACACACTCTCTTTCTCTCAGAGGAAAAAGGCTGGACAATTTACTACCTGTGGTATTTACTTTCACTTGGTCAGTGCAGAGTGATCAGGTGATAATGTCAGTGAATCACAAGTTGTGTGCATGTGAGCACGTGTGTGTAAGAGAGCAATGAATTCATTGTTAACTGCTGAAACTAACTTTTAACTGCTCAAACTAGCTGTGAGGCCAGTCCTCTCGTCAGCTGAGGAATTAATTTTAGTATAACTGAGACCTCTGTTCTGTTGGAATCCATTGCAAAATGTTTGGTCTGTTGAGGATTTTGTCTAGTAACCAAACGGAAGTAATATGGCAGAATCTTTACTGGGGTCTATAGTTTTCCTTGGTCTGGAAAAACTTGACATCCTAGGTATCCTGTTGATAGTTACAACTGCTTTTTACAATGGGAATTGTACAGGTGGGATTAACTGTTGCCATTACATAGTTTTAACAGACATAATTCCTCTTTAGTTTTAAGACCTAATTATAGAAACTAGAGCACAAAGTAAAATATTTTTGTCCATGTATTTACAGTGTTTTTGAAAAGTACTCAGACCCCTTTGCTTTCTCCACATTTTGCTGTTTTATTTGTATATTTTTGTATTTGACATTGATTTAAAAAAAAGAAAAAGGATAATTGCCATCAATCTACATAACACCCCATAATGACGAAGGGAGGTGACCAACCAAGAACCCAATGGCCATGCTAACAGAGTGTCTATGCAGAGATGGGAGAGCCTGCCAGAAGGGAAACCATCTCTGTAGCACTGTATCAGTTAGGCCTTTATGGTGGAGTGACTAGACAGAAGCTACTCCTGAGTAAAGGCATATTTCATTCTACTTAATGAACTCTGAGACCATGAGGAAAATATTCTGATCTCATGAGATGAAATTAAACTATTAGGCCAGAATGCCATGGACTACATCTGGCAAAAACAGGGCATCGTTTATTACCTGGCTAAACCATCCCCAACACTGAAGAATGTCGGTTGGTGCATCTTGCTGTGGGGATGCTTCTCAGCGGCAGGTGATGGGAGACTGATCAGGATTGAAGGAAGGGTGAACAGAGCAAAATGCAGAGATCCTTGAAGAAAACCTTTTCCAGAGTGCACAGGAACTCAGAATAGAGGCAAAGAACCACGTTTCTACACGACAGCGACCACGAAGCACACAGCCAAGACAATGCTGGAGTGGCTTCGCTACAAGTCTGAGTGGCCCAGTGAAAGCCTTGGAAATAAACTTTGATGAGCATCTCTGCAAGACCTGATCTTCACAGTTCACCCACTAAATACTTATGTACACTAGATATTTCAGATTTGTATTATCACAAATTATCAGAAATATCTAAATGTGTTTTCGCTTTCTCGTTATGGGATATTGTGTGTAGATTGATGGCGAAAAACAAAAACATTTTTGTAATCATTTATAAATTACGTTCATAAGACAAGAAAATGTGAAAAAGGTGCAGGGGTCTGGATACTTGCCAAACTTTATTACACAGAAAGAAGCTGATGTGCAGTGAAATTGAGGTTTAATTTTTCTTCGGTTTAAGAATAGTGCCAGTAATATTGCTAGGTTGTTGTTTTTCTCTAGAAACCTAGGTAGTCCAGACAGATAATATTAGTATTCTATGGTAAATTCTGATTGTGGGAGCCGCCTGATATCAGCTCCCCAGTTCATTGGAATTACACTGCCATTTATGTTGGTAAACCGTGTGAAAGTTTTTAAGTTTTGTTTAACATTACAGTACCTTCTCTTCCAGGTGTCTCTGGAGCTGAAGAATGCCAGCATCATCTACGACAACAGCCATCACACTCCAGAGTCTCTGGTGGAGGCCATTGAGGACATGGGGTTTGACTCTATCGCCTCAGACTCCACCACAACCTCGGCTGTCTCCACAGACACCCATCTTCTCCCCTTCCCAGCCCTCCTCACTCCCGATGCCCAACAGGAGGCTATCGCCAGGCTAGCTCAGCTCCCGGGGGTCATGGAGGTCCTGGAGAACCATGACCAGAGGGGGTTGTCAGTTACCTTCATCCCTGGCCTGATTGGGTCACCGCAGCTGGCCGAGGTGGTTAGTAGCTTGGCCCTCCTCCCGGAGGTCCCCATATCCAGCCTCGCGGATGAAACCACAGTGCAAGCCACTGTGACAGTGTCAGACCCAGCCAACTCCTCCCAGCCCCAACTGGTGAAGGTGCGCATCGAGGGCATGGTTTGTCTGTCCTGCACCACCACCATCGAAGGAAAGATCAGCAAACTCAAAGGGGTTGAGAAGATCAAAGGTGATTGGGTTTGAACTGATGAACTTGGCCAACCACCCATTTAAATATCAGTTGACTTATCACGATGATACATTGAACAGTGCATTTATACCATTGTTTTACACTGAGGGGTAAGAACGTTCAATCTTTGAAACTAAATGGAGATGGTTGACGTTTAGAAAAAGCAACTTCAGCGGGTGAATTAATTGATATATTTGTTCGTGTCAGCCCCCGTTGGAATCAGACACACAACTGTGGCAGGCACTGCGTCTTGCCATAGAGATCAGGTATTTACCGAATTACACTGATTGTTCCAGGGAGGGCTGCCTACATTTACTGTGACTTATCGGCCCCCTCTAATTTAAAAACAGAGGAGACAGCCGCCAAGTACTGTTTTGCTGTAAATTCTTGGAGAAATGTAATGAGAATGTTGTGAAATGCCTGTAGAATAAAGATACAGTAATCACTGCAGTGCTCCAGGCACAATGTTGAACCATCTGAAAGCACCGTGAGACCCCAACTGTTGGTGACAGCAGCACATGCCCCAACAACAGACAGCTTCTCAACAACATCTCATCTAAATGTGATAGATATAGCTTCATTGTGGTCTGGTGGTCATACGCAATAGCAGCAATAGGACCATAACGCACGTGAAATTAGACTATTTTTTTCTTACTGTTTAAGGCAAAATGTGCACTTAAAATGTCACGTGTGCATCATAGGTTTTTTAACCCAGAGACTTCTATTACTATAAAGGGTGTAGCTGCTTCAAACTTTACATTATTAATGAACAAAATCATCAGTGAGTCAACAATAAGTGGTTTGTTGTTAGTGTCAGTTATATCTTATCTGTCATTCCAGCTCTACTAATATAATAATATATTAATCACCAGATTCTTCAGATGCCACCAGAGCTATGTGCATTTAGTGTCATAATGGATTTCAAATAAACAGGGTGGCGTGTTCCTGTCAGGTCATCAGAATTTGAACATGACTCATTGCGAAATTCCCATGTTATTAATTAACTGAACCTGTGAATCTTGTTCACGTGCCTTATTCCCATGATGCTCTTAACATTCTCTTGTTCCATTCCTCCCAGTGGTTCTTGACTCCCAGGAGGCCACAGTGCTCTACCTGCCCTACCTCATTAGCATTGATGAGATCCTCGCCCAGATCACCAAGGCTGGCTTTAAGGCCACACCCAAGTCCAAACCCCGCCCCCTCAAGCTGTCCGTCAGCGAGATGGAGCGCTTGCTAAGCCCCGCCACATCAACGCCGGCCCCGGCGGACTCGTCCACCGAGGAGTCGGAGGCGTCCGTGGACTCGGCCCAGACGACCCTGAGGGTGACCGGCATGCACTGCCACTCCTGTGTGGTCAACATCCAGGATAACATCTCCAAGCTGGCTGGAGTGACCTCCGTGGAGGTGTCGTTGGAGAGGGAGAGCGCCTCCGTCCACTACGACCCGAGGGTGATGACTCCGACCGGGCTTCAGCGGGCCATTGAGGCTCTGCCGCCGGGGTCGTTTAAAACCCAGCCCTGGCACTCCCCCTCTGGAGGCCTTAGCCTTCCACCCACAACCGCCTCCACCACGCCCATACCCTCGCTATCGCCGCAACAGCCATCGCCCCAGGCCAGCCACTCTGCACTCCAGCCCTGCTACAACCAGCCCCTGTCAGCGGTGGCCTTGATCCACATCGAGGGGATGACGTGCGGGTCCTGTGTCCAGTCCATCGAGGGTATGCTCTCGCAGCGAAAAGGGGTGCGTTCAGCCAAAGTGTCCCTGGCCAGTCACAGTGGGACATTTGAGTACGACCCTCTCCTCACCCAACCACACGAGCTCAGGGAAGCCATAGAAGATATGGGATTTGACGCCTTCCTGCCTGGTAAGTTCACCTGAGCTACACGGTACTGTGCATTCTGAAGCCATACTCCCGTAGGTATATCTGTAGCATAAAGGCCTATCGGTTTATGAAGAACATGTGAATGTCCCAGAACAACAGTTGGAGACCAGCCTTGGAAATTGGAACGAGAAAGTATGAAAATGGGTGTGAAGCTGATCATCATTATTGTCTTTTTAGAAACAAATTCCCTTATGACCGCACCAGTTAAGAGTGTCAACTCGACCCCCTCCCTCGCCCTTTCAACTGCTTCTGTCAAGGACGTGGACAGTGACCCGGAGAGGGGTTCAGCCAAGGGCGGAAGGAGGGGCCCAAACACCCCTGCTAAATGCTTCATCCAAATTGGTGGAATGACCTGTGCGTCCTGTGTGGCCAACATTGAGAGGAACCTCAAGAATGAACACGGTGAGTTGAGATTCAGTACCATTGCATGATGGGAATTATGGTTTAGCCTTATCTTCTATTAGTTCACACTGACAGAGCACGCGAAGGGTCGTAAACAGTTGAACACTATGTCAGTTTCAAGGTTTACGACAGAGGATTTGAAGTAACAGTCCTTTTGAAGAAAGTGTCTAGGACAATACAAAGGATGTGGACTTTTACCTAGTCAGGATACATGTTCTGTAAACCCCTGGCCTTTAGTTAAAGCATTTGCTCACTTTTAGATCTAGTTTTGTACATTTAGTATCAGTTCTGTTTTGGTAGGTGAATACAATTGATAGGTCCGATATTCAGGCTACTGTGTATACCAAAGTATTTTTGAAATAGCCACAGCATAATTGTTATATGCTGTCAAAAAGTATTTTATTAATTTATTGTTTTGACTCTTAACTCTATATTTGAAGTGATCCAATGTCTAGATAATACTGAATATTTACTAAATAATGATCATCATTTATAAAGTTACACAAACATCAAGCCACCACAATAAAACATTTTTGGTCTAAATGTGAGGTATTTATGCCACTGCAAAGTTCTCACATCATTATTCACAGTTCATATTGTGTAACGTCTAAACTTTTACCCAATATTTGGAAAGCCGGGGCTGCTGATTCAGCTTTTCCCTGCGTTACTCAGGAGCTGAAGCCTCTGTGCATTTGTAAATTACATTCAGTCTATAGCTTCAATCTCTAAATGCTCTTTACTGTCACTGAGGTGCCTTTTATCGTGCCTTGCTGTCCCTTTTCTCACAGGCGGTTAGACGTGGCTACTATACAATTATAGTATTTGTTTACTGTTTCAATTGGGAGCCCATTTTAAAATTAGGAGACTCAACGTGGGTTCTGAATCCCAGTTCTGTGAAACACTGTTGTAGCTAGAGTTTCTGAAAAAGACCGCTACTTAGAAGGCTGTTCTGCCTCTGGTTTTGCCCATGTTTACAAAGATCTCAGAGCTTGACATTAATGCTTGTACACATGTGCAGGAAACTAAAATAAATAAATAAAAAGAAGTCGGACAAGGAAAATGTCGGCTGCGTTTGTCCCAGTCAACAACTGCCTGGATGATGTTTCAACACTTAAAGTAGAAAATGAACTCTAACATGCTAAAACCCAACATATCCCTTTAACAAGTTCAGTAATTCAGGCTGAATGAATTGTTTTGCTGCCAGAAAAAGTGTTTTGCTGTTGGCCAAGGTTTTTGTCAGCTCGTTTTTCCATGGTATAGGGCAGTCAATGGAGGCATTGCTAGCTTGGATTAAAAAAAATGGAGTTTGCCCCTCTAAGATTTCACTGCTTAAAAGTTCCACTGCTGACTGTGTGGTGTGGTGTGCGTGCATGCGTCTTGCTTCTGTTTGATAATCTTCCTCAGTGACTTGCCTATATTGACTACTGGTTTGTGTCGTGTTTATTTTTGCAATAGCCTTCTATTACCAGTATTGTGTAAATTTGTCCCTAAAGAGTTTCTCTGGGTTCAACGAGACACACAGGGTTAAATGTACTGCTTTTTCTCTTATATTGCAGAAACGCAAGGTAATCAAAAATACATTTTTGTAATTGGAGAACTAAAAAAAATCTGACCCATTAATCCCCTTGGCTGTCTCTGAAAGTAAATGTCAAGCCCTGATCATGCAGATGACAGTTTGTTTTGCAACACTGTTTAGCCAATGTTTCCAATGGCGATTAAAAAACAAGAAACCAGGCAAGCCTAGTTCAGCCGGCCCGCAATAGAAAGTTTTGATCATGGCTGCCCTCTCAAGATCCTAACCTAGGTCGCCCACGTGAAAGGCTGTGTCTTTAACCACAACACCACAGAGCTGACTTATTTGCCGGGTGTCAGTATAGCATATTGACATTATATAATGTTGTCATGCATTAACATAACGTCAAGTTTGAATAATTTTTGTTAGACACCATTAACCATCGTGTTAAACTGAGTAACGTTTCTTATGAAGTTTACCTCCACCACAAATAGTATCTGTTAACTGTATGGCTTTTGCCACTGGCCATTTTAACAGCTTATTTGCCATTCGTGAATGACACTGATACAATAACTACTGTATCAATATAGGTGACGATAACTGACTTTTACGGCAAGTGAAAAGACGAGAGAATCGTGTAGCCAGCGAAGTGTTTGACTATCCTGAAGAAATGCTAAGACATAATTCGAAAATCCACCAGAAATAGTTGCAATATAACAATAAACTAGTGATGGCCGTTCTTCTAGCAACAGGATATTATGTTAGCAGCGCTAACTCAGATTTTCTTTTTCAAAATAAAAGCCATCATTGAATTATATAAGGCGATATAGTTTACAATCTAATCTGTCAATCTAGTCATTTTATGTTTAATGTCCGTTCCAATGTTGTTCTTGTCTGTTCTTTTTTTACATACTAGATTGTTAACTATATGGCCTTCTAAATGTCAATGACGGCTTTTATTGTGATAATGAAAATCTGAGTGCTGCCGGCATGATATCCTTCTGCTAAAATAACGCTAATGAAGCCTCGTTTGGCCATCACTACAGTAAAGTTTCATTTCAGGCTTCCCGTAGCTACAGAAGGTTGTAGCCAGCGAAGTTGTTGTCTATACTGAACAAATCCTCTTTTACCACTGGCCGTTTTAACAGCTAATTAGCCATTCGTGAATGACATTGAGTATCTATCAATATAGGTGACGATATATTTATAACTAACTTTTTTGTCAAGTGAAAAGACAAGAGAATCGTGTAGGCAGCGAAGTGTTTGTCTTTCCTGATCAAATCCTTATATCCACCAGAACTGTTTTATTTTAGGCTTCCTATTACGTAGCTACATAAAGTTACAGCCAGCAAAGTTTTTTGTATGTCCTGAACCTCAGGCATCATGTGTGTTGACTGCGAGGAGTCGAACGCGGGACCTGTTGTTCTGTAGCCCGCGTCTCTAACCACTACGCTATTTAACAAGGGGTAGTCAGTCAGTTCGTCAGTCAGCGACGGACAGACTCAGTAAGAGACATTCACTCTTCTAGGCCGGTTACGCTTATGCGGTCCGGCAAAAAAGTACATTAAATCCCCATTTGCTTTTGCCAAAGCAGCAGACCTGTTCCTTCTGGGGTCCAACACCCTTCCCCCTAGAAAATATGTCAGTAACAAAATTCTTATTGACAACTTTTAAAATATAATAAGCATTCTGTATGCGTCTAGCTTCTGTTCAATATGCTTCCTCAGTGACTTGCAGATGTAGCCAACTGGAATGTGTCATGTTTATTTTTGAAATAGCCTTCTGTTACATGTTGCAACAGACACATTGTATCACACATCCAAGTGTATAGTCCTTGACTACATGAAAACAAAGATGTCTGGTCACCACTGTACGGTCCAGGCTGAAGGAGGGCCAAGAGTTAGAAGTAGATACATTTAACAAAAAAAGCTTTGTCCGTTCTCTGTAGCCGGTCAGTATTTGGGAATACCCTTTAATTATAACTGACTGTCTGCACTTCAACCTCACTGTTGTAGTATCATTTCAAATCCCAATTGCTGGAGTACAGAACCAAAACAATACAAATGTTTAATTTAGACTTTTGTTTTTTGCCGGACCGCGTAAGCGGAGCCGGCTAAGAATAGCGAATGTCTCTTACTGAGTGACTGACTGAGTGGCTGACTGACTGACTGACTGACTACCCCTTGTTAAATAGCGTAGTGGTTAGAGAAGCGGACCTGCGAACTATAGGTCCCGAGTTCGTATCACCTCGCAGGCGAAGCGAAGTACGCATTATGAATTATAGACGAAAACTTCGCTGGCTAAAACCTCCAGTGACTACATTATAGTAAGCCTGAAATAAAACAGTATACGGTTATATTGCGACTGTTTCTGGCATGGAAAAGTTCATCTTCAGTCTCGCTAGCAATTGCTCAATTCTTATGATTATTCCTAAGAAGTTAGTAGATACCAGTAAGCCTATTACTGGCTAATAAGCTGTTCAAACGGCCAGTGGCAAAAGCTAACAGTACATAGACGCTATTTGTGGTGGAGGTAAACTTAGTAAGAAACGTTAGTCAGTTTAACTGAATCAATATCATTCACGAATGGCCAATTAGCTGTTAGCTCTCTGGTGTAGTGGTTAGCAACACAGCCTTTCACGTGGGCGACCCGGATTCGAATCTCAAGAGGGCAATAATTTCTATTGTGGTCCGGCTGAACTAGGCTTGCCTGGTTTCTTGTTTAGAACAGGTTCTCTATGTAAACACAGCCATAGTGCCCTGATTGTAAGTCAGAGGAAAGGGTCAGTTAGTCTGTTCCCCAATCTAAACCCCAGCTGACAATGAAGTACTGATTGAGAAATAACTAATTTAATAACTGCTCAAAAAAATGAAGGGAATACGTAATCATCACAGTATAACACCAAGTCAATTAACCTTCAGTGATATCAATCTATCCAGTCAGGAAGCATAAGTGATTGTGAATCAATGTCACCTGTTTTGGTGCAAATGAAAGTGACAACAGGTGCACTGGAGAGGCAACAGCAAGACAACCCCCAAAAAGGGAATGGTTTTACAAGTGGTGACCACAGACAATTGCTCTCTCCTTATCCTTCCTGACTGACTCTTTTCTCTAGTGTTGCATTTTGCTAGTGTCCTTGTCACTACTGGTAGCATGAGGCAGTACCTGCAGCCCATTCAGGTTGCTCAGGCAGTCCAGCTCCTCCAGGATTGCACATCCATATGTACCGTCGCAAGAAGGTTTGCATGAAGGAGACGTACTGTTACACGAGAGCTGGACAGGGCCATGAAAGGCCCTGCAAAATGACCTCCAGCGGGCTACTGGTGTGCATGTTTCTGACCATACTGTCAGAAACGGACTCCATGAGCTGTGCTCACAGCCCAGCACCGTGCAGCTTGATTGGCATTCGCCAGAGAACACCAGAATTGGTAGGTCTGCCATTGGCGCCCCATTCTCTTCACAGATGAGAGCAGGTTCACACTGACCATATGACAGACGTGAAAGAGTCTGGAGACGCCATGGTGAACGTTATGCTGCCTGCTACATCATTCAGCATGACCGGTTCAGACCCATTGTCAGTCCTTACGCTGGTGCAGTGGGCCCTGGGTTCCTCCTGGTGCAGAACAATGCACGGCCTCTTGTGGCCAGAGTGTGTAGGCAGTTTCTGGATGATGAAGGCATTGATGCCATTGACTGGCCCTCACGTTCCCCAGACCTGAATCCTATTGAGAACCTCTGGGACGTTATGTATCGGTGCATCCAACGCCACCAAATAGCGCCACAGACTGTCCAGGAGCTCACTGATGCCCTGATCCAGGTCTGGGAGGAGATCCCCCAGGACACCATCCGCTGTCTCATCAGGAGCATGACCAGATGTTGTTGGGAGTGCATACAGGCACGTGGGGGCCAAATACACTACCGAGTCACATTATGAGTTGACATGATGAAATTCACACAAGTTGGAACAACCTGTGATTTCAATTGTTTACTTTCATTTTCGGTGTTAGTTTGAATCCAGCCCTCAATCAGCTGATGATTTTGGTTTCCACTGACCATTGTTACATCATTTTGTTCTCAAAGAATTACACAATGTAGAGTAAAGATTTTGATCTCCAATATATTTCCTTCATTGAGACCCGATGTGGAATTTATGTGTTCCCTTAAATTTTGTTTGTGCAGTGTGGTTATGATCTGATCCATTAATAATCACATTCTTGGATTGGACTTGTTGCTTTGTTCTGGTCTGGTTTTGGACTCTGAGTCTCTTCTTTCTTCTCCGTCTCAGTCATGTCTTGGCTCCTGATGTGTACTGATCTTACCAATGATTTTATAGTGATTTACCAGTGATAACCAGAGGCTGTCCATGGATAACAAGCCTAATGGCTCATTTGTTTAATGTAATCCTTTGTTCTCCTGTGCAGGTATCTACTCTGTGCTTGTGGCCCTGATGGCCAGCAAGGCTGAGGTGCGTTATAACCCAGAAGTGGTTGACCCTCTGAAGATCGCAGAGTATGTCAGAGAGCTAGGCTTCACCGCTTCCGTCATGGAGAACTATGATGGTTCTGATGGAACCTTAGAGCTGGTGGTGAGTTCTAGCCTTCTCATTCTCGTCACCAGACAGACCATAGTGTTGCAGTTTTGTGCAACGGTTGAATCACTCAAGATTTTTTCACGGGCTAATGTTATTTCTGCTGGTGTGTCCGTGGGTGCGCTAACTCTTCAGTAGGGAAATATCTCGGCGCTGCACCACCTTAAATGGTCATTGTGTCCTGTCAATCCCTGCAGGTCAGAGGAATGACGTGTGCCTCCTGCGTTCACAAAATCGAGTCCAGCCTGATGAAAGAGAAGGGTATTGTGTACGCCTCCGTCGCCCTGGCAACCAACAAAGCCCATGTCAAGTACGACCCCGAGGTGACGGGGCCACGAGACGTCATTAAACATATAGAGGTACTATCTCTGTAATGTTTAGCTATCTTGTCTTTGTGTCAGTTGCCAGTTCAGTCCTTGGGTATATTCACGGGTCACAACCCATCAACCCTTTTGGGAATGACACAGCCTACCTAGTAAAATCAGAGTTGGATTTGTGTTGTTATATGATCATGAAATCGGGTTTTCTTGGCAGAACCTTGGGTTTGACGCCTCTCTAGTGAAGAAAGATCACACTGGCAGTCACCTGGATCACAGCAGAGAGATCAGACAGTGAGTGCTGACTACCTGTCTGTCTGTTTGTCTGACTGTTTCACCCTCTGGGTCTCTCTGAATCGAATTTTGTCTGTCTGTCTGCCTCGATCTGTCCTGTTCTCTGTCAGACTTTCTCTCTGTCTGTCTCACTTTCTGTCAGTCTGTGTGTCTCGTTCTGTCAGTCTGTCTGTCCCTGTCTATTCCTCACTACCTGTCTTGTCTCCTCTCATCTCTCTCCCGTCTGTTCTCCCAGATGGAGGAGGTCGTTTCTGGTCAGCCTGTTCTTCTGTGTTCCGGTCATGGGTATGATGACCTACATGATCATAGTGGACCACCAGATCAGCACGTCTCACCACCACAATGCCACCAGAGAGGACCGTGAACACTACCACTCCAACATGTTCCTGGAGAAACCGCTACTCCCAGGCCTCAGCATCATGAACCTCATCTCCTTCCTCTTCTGTATTCCCGTACAGGTAGGGTGTGACTGCATGGAGCTAGGGGTGGAGAGGGATTTAAGTGGGTGTTGTGAAAGAGCGTTCAGGTGACAATGCATTGTGTTGAACATACAGGACTGTTGAGTGGAATAGATACCAGCCCATAAAGTAAAACAGCAGTTATCTTCATATTACGCTGCTCACTTTTTTTGTTGATAATATTGCCGCGTGGGACACATTTTACAAATGATATCTAAAGTGAGTGTTTTCCCAGATCTAATTCCCCATTCTCTGTCCAGTTTATTGGTGGTCGCTACTTCTACAGTCAGGCTTACAAGGCCCTGAAACACAAAACTGCTAACATGGACGTGCTGATTGTGTTGGCCACCTCCATAGCCTTCACCTACTCTGTGGTCATCCTCATGGTCGCCATGATAGAAAGGGCAAAGGTGAACCCCATCACCTTCTTCGACACCCCCCCCATGCTCTTTGTCTTCATCTCCCTGGGGCGCTGGCTGGAGCAGATCGCCAAGGTATGGCCTTACTGTATATGAGGTATGACCATATTAGTCAATGTTTTCTTCATGCAGGTCTTCATACAGGCCGGCAGTGTCATGTTTTTGTTAATTTTTTGCCGGAAGTGGAGCGTAAGTGGAAGCAGGCTGAGAAGAGCAAATCTCTCTTACTGAGTGACTGACAGACTACCCATTGTTAAATAGCGGAGTATCACGTAGGTGACCGTGGTCCAATCCTCGCCACGGACAAAACAATTTAGGCATTAGGATTTGTTTAAGATGGACTAGAACTTCACTGGCTACAAGCTTCAGTAGCTACATTATAGTAAGCCTAAAGTATTACTGTTGATGGTTATATTGTGATGGACAAACTGCACCGACAAGGGTATTGCTCTCGATTTTGATTTACATAGCATAGTTCACATGGCGTGGTGGTTAGCTATTCAGCTGTCATTGTTTTCTAAAGAAATTAACCAGCCATGAAGTAATTTGAGTCTTTGTTTTCATTATAGGTCCTGTATTGCTATTAGCTAGCCATCTACTGTAATCTCTTTCTAATTTAATGTGTTGAAGGTAGTAAAGCTGTTGTTGGTTTGGATGTTAACTAATGTAGGGAACTAGTTTTAAGAACTGTGGAGTTTTGATTAATTAGTTTGACCGTGCAAGTAAACAGACACCACATCTCTACACATATTTCACGTGTACCCACACCTGTTGTTTAAAGACACAGTCTATCACATAGTAAACTGTGGATCGAATCCAGCCTGGGCAACAATATTCATCAATTCAAATTGCGGGCTGGCAAAACTAGGCTTGCCTGTTTATTTATGGGAGTTTGTTAAAAATATATTTTGGCAGTTTTATGCTTGATTTGACAGGAAAGTGTAAAGAGGTAGAGGAGTTTTTGCTGAATGAGCAGTGTGCTGGATTTGAACCCATGCTTCACCAGTACATGTATGTCGGAGGCCGAGACGTATTCAGTATTTTAAAAGACCACTCAGCCGTGTGTCTGCTTTTATAGTTTATTCTCTTTGTGCTTTACCTCTCTCTTCAAAAAATTACTTCACAAACAAACATGCACAAAGTGTTTTCCCCTTGCTTTCACTCAATCAAGTTCCCCCTCCTCACTGTTTGATTCTATGTTTGCATGTTTTTTATCGCAATCAAATTGCAAAATTTTGGCAAATAATTACAATTTTATTCTTGGACCTGTTTTGCAGCCTTACTTTCCACCATTTAGTGTGGTAAAAGATTGCAGGTAACAAAAATATTTCCCATAGAACCTCTCCTGAAAAACATATATATATTTTTTTTTTCCAGCAAGCTATGTTAAGGACAAAAAAACCGCTTGAGTTGCTTGTTTCATTTCCCCTAAAGTTGTAGCTAGTTGTGCTTCCTCTAAGTTAGAGGGACTGTTATGAAAAAAAGTCTGTAGCTCTGCATGTTTCTGTGTGATTGCAGCTGATGAGGCCTTGGCTCGAGCTTAAGACCAGCAGCATAATATAGATTATCACTGTACTGTGGGTGGAGGCTGCTTCCCCCTGGTGGTGGAGTGTAGGAAGTGTAGTGCTAGTGGCTAATCATGCTACCAACACCTAACCAATCTAACCCCCAGAGTAAGACGTCGGAGGCCCTGTCCAAGCTGATGTCCCTGCAGGCCACTGAGGCGACAGTGGTCACTCTGAGCAGTGACATGTCGGTGCTGAGCGAGGAGCAGGTAGACGTGGAGCTGGTCCAGAGGGGAGACGTGGTCCGGGTGGTCCCAGGGGGGAAGTTTCCCGTGGACGGGAGGGTCATCGAGGGACACAGCATGGCTGATGAGTCCCTCATAACAGGTGGGTGACAGCGGAGCGTCAACGTCTGAGAATGCCAAAGCTTATTTTCATCTGGCATTTCTCTCATACGCTGTGGTACTGTATTATTTTGTCTTGTTTAACTGACACTTTTGTTCAAGGCAACTTACAGTCGAGGTTGCTTGCATTTACCTACAATTGATCCCAGGAATCGCACACCCTGGGAGCCAGTCTGTCAGCCTGTTGGGTGCCGGTCTGTCAGCCT
>JACXGI010002010.1:29676-81008 GCA_016801175.1 Esox masquinongy | reverse complement strand
TGAACTTTATTTGTGATTAATCAGAGTCACTTTAAATGATGGCAGGTGTGTAATGACTTCTATTTAACATGAGTTTGAATGTGATTGGTTAATTCTGAACACAGCCACATCCCCAGTTATAAGAGGGTGTGCACACTTATGCAACCAGGTTATTGTAAGGTTTTTATTTTTCCTTTTTCCCCCTAAAGATTTCAGTTTGTTTTTCAATTGAATTGTTCACATTATAGGTCACATTAAAAGTGGAAAAAGTTCTGACATGATTTACCTTTGTCTCATTCATTTACATCACAAGAACCTGGCATTTTCACAGGGGTTTGTAGACTTTTTATATCCACTGTATATTTCATTTTTTATACCTAAGTTGGCCTGTTTTTGGACATTTTCATAACAGGTTAAACACAGAATGGAAGGAAATGTGTCTGAAATTGTGTTCTTTATGTGTGTTTTACACACCTAGCATTTCATTCGTCTTCATGTTTCCATAATCCGGCATTTCTTACAGTTTCACAATGCAACAGTGTTACTTCAACCAAACATGATACTAGACCTGAATCAAAACCGGTACATACAGTTACTACAACAGTGAGGTCACTACACCGTTAAACAGCACTGCTCACTGGCAGAGACTCCACCTCATATTGTTCCAGCCAAGGTGGCAACTGCAAGTCACCAATTTCTACCAACCTTTAAATGTTTGCGTAAAAGTTACGTTTTGACCAACCAGCGGATCTTGAACAAACCAACTACAAGCTCTTGTCATTCTGGTCCGTTTACAATATTGAATCACTCCATGGTGTTGGTCAGGCTGACTAACAGCTTCACTTCATTGAATAATGATTGCAGTGTACTGTGGCAGTGCCATGCTGACATCCAGCGTATGATTTTCACTATTATGATTTTCACTATCCCCTAAATGTGTTTTACCAGAGTGGATGGTGCCCCCTAGTGGAAGAATACAGTCACACCGCACTAGATTCAGACACAGCTCAAAAAATTAAGGGAACACCTTAATTTTAAGGGGACACACATCGGGTCTCGATGAACGGAATATATTCAAGATCAAAATCTTTACTGTACATTGTGTAATTCGTTGAGAACAAAATGACATAACAACGGTCAATGGAAATCAAAATTACCAAGCAATTGAGGGCTGGATTCAAACTCACACCGAAAATCTAAGTAAACAATTGAAATCACAGGCCATTCCAACATGTGACTCGGTCCCCATGTGCCTGTATGCACTCCCACAACGTCTGGACATTCTCCTGATCAGACGTGTGATGGTAATTCCATCGATTGGAACTCTTAAAGGAGTAAGTACAGAGACAAAATTCTCTTGGCATAATTAGCAGTTTATTTGCAAATAGAGAGACATGTTCAAAAGCTTACAGAATAGCCCTCTGAGGTAAATACATGAACAGTCTGTATTTATTACAGTTAAAAGGGGTGTGGTAAGTTACTGCCCAGCTGTCTTATGTCACATAGGTTTTACCCAAAGGGAGTGCTGTCCCCCCCATCTTATCCTTCCTGCCCTAGGTGTCTACTGTCAAGGGGGTAGGGGAACATCATAAAAGACTGTCAATCACATTCCTGAAGAACAAAGGACAGAGACCCTTACTGGTTTGGGCAGATTAACAGATGGTCAGAGGTCATAATGATCCACTGCAGACATGTCAGAAACAAAGATCAGAGTTACACACCAGGTAATAGTAAAGCAGGCATTTCTCAAATGTACATTAGTTCATGAATTTCCATAACAGACGGTGGATGGTGTCCTGGGGGATCTCCTCCCAGACTTATATCAGGGCATCATTGATAGGAGCTGGACGACCTTTGCAATCTGAATGGGCTGCAGGTACCGCCACATGCTGCCAGTAGTGACAAGGACACTAGCAAAACGCAAAACTAGAGAAGAATCAGTCAGGAAGGATAAGGACAGTAATTGTCTATGGCCACTACCTGCAAAACCATTCCCTTTTTGGGGTTGTCTTGCTGCTGCCTCTCCAGTGCACATGTTGTCACTTTCATTTGCACCAAAACAGGTGACATTGATTCACAATCGCTTATGCTTCCTAACTGGACAGATTGATATCCCTGAACTTTAATTGATTTGGTGTTATACTGTGATGATTACGTGTTCCCTTAATTTTTTTGAGCAGTGTAGTATGGACAGTGATATTAGATAAAGTGAGACATTTTTTTTCTAACCATGATTTCCTGCTCTGGTCTATTTCTTGCAACAGAGAGCATAGAGAAAGGAAACATCTCACCTGTTAATTTTGTCTGGTTGGAGCCAATGAGCTGTAAAAGAAGTAGACCTCGCCTCCAAGGTGGTTTTCCATTCTATTTAGCATGAATACCAATCGAACTCCTCTGCCCTATGCACATGCTCGGAGGGTCCTCCGCGGTGAAACGTCCACAGCTGTCCAGTAGTTTAATAAACGCATCAACTTTTAATTAATCAAGCATGGAATTTTAATTTGCTAATCTTTTCAGAAGGAAAAATCCTCATTAACAGTGTGGCCCCACTCCTGGAATGTTCTACATGATGACCTTAGATTGAAGGACTTTGTGTCCATAGCACAGTTTAGACGTAGTTTGACTGCGCACTTTCCAGTGAATTGGTTATGCTATTTTTAAATATTTACTTATTTTATGCTTGTTATACATGTTTTAAATTTTAAAAAATGTATTTTAAGTTTTATTGTTTATTATTGTAATACAGGGCACCCCCTTCGTCTCAGCTGATTTTCCCTGAGTAAATAAAATACATTATTTTTATTTAAAATTTTATTTAGAAGGTATTTCGATATGTAGTCAAAGGTTTGGACAGTCTTTTGACTGGTACTGGTCAAGTCTCATAATCAGACATGAACAAATGTCCATGTCATGTCCGGCATGTCTATCCATTAGTTTGTGGGAAAATCTGAAAGCTTAAAAATGATACGATGCCTTACAGGATTCAACCCTGCTCATGGAGTGTGCATAGTTACTATTCTCCGAACGGGGCCTTACTCCCAACACCCTGGATCATTTTCAGTTCCACAGCTCTGGGACAACTGGTCAAATGGCAGAGGTGTGTGTGAACATGCAAATAGAGGGCCAGGGTGGACTGGAGGGAGGAGGCAGCCATATGGGATTTAGCATTAATGTACTCATGGATGTAATCATCAAATCTACACTGCAGTCAGTGAGGTGTTTTGTTTCTATACTCCAGCACGTTGGATTTGAAATTAAAGAAAGACTGAGAGGTTAAAGTGCACAGTCAGTCTTTTTAATATATGTAAACTACAAATTACAGCCCTATATAAACACAGCCCCCTCCCCTTTAAAGACCCAAATTGGACAAATTAACATAACCGAAATTATGATGTCATTATTTAGTACTTGGTTGCAAATCCTTTGCATTCAATGACTGTCTGAGGTTTGCAACCTTTAGACCTCCCCAGACACTGGGTATCATCCCTTGTGATGCTTTGCCAGGCCTCTACTGCAAGCCTCTTCAGTTCCTGTTTGTTTTGGGGCATTTCGCCTTCAGTCTTGTCGTCAACAAGTGCAAGTTCATTGAATTCAGATTGATTGCCTTGGCCAGTGAACAACACTCCACTTTTTGGCCATAAAGAACTTGTTGGTTACTTTAGCAGTATGTTCGGGGTTGTTTCCCTACTGCATGGTGAAGTGTTGTCCAGTGAGTTTTGAGGTTTGTGGTTGTATGTGGGCAGAAAGCTTTCAGTACACTCCAGAATTCATCCCAATGCTGCTGTTAGCAGTGACATCATCAATGAAGACAAGTTAGCCCGTTCCTGTGACAAGCCATATATGGCCAAACATAACACTGTCTCCACCTTATTAGTTTATGTTGTCAGATATCAGTGACCAACTTATAACACAGACGCAAAGCCAAGAATGAAGAGTGGAAATTGACAGCTCTCTTATGCATGCACTAAGGACACACCAGCTTAATGGTTAAAAAGAAACACACACAATATTACTATGATTGATGTGAATCATACAATGTATGTATCCTTTGTACTACTTGTCCACCTCGGGAACCTCATTGCTGCTATTCCTGCATTTCAGTTGCACATTCCACCTTGCACTTTCAATTTGCCTTCACTGCACATTTAGAATTGCCATTGTACTTGCTTTTCTTTTAATTCGGGTGTTACATGCACATGTCTATCTCGGAACCTCATTGCTGCTATCCCTGCATTTCAGTCGCCCAGACTACCTTACACCTCCAACTTGCTCGATTCTGCACAGTCAGAATTGTCATTTGTACTTGCATTTGCCTCATCACACAACTATTCATCCCCACTTGCACATACATGTACTTAATACTTGTAAATTTGTACATTTTCTGCCCTCCCCTATTTGCCTTCATTGCTCATTTCGAAATGCCATTTTGCACTGTATTTGCCTTCATTGCACATGTATACATTTCACTTGTAACAGACACTTTATTTAATACTTGTAAATTTCCTGCCCTCTTCTATATGCACTTGTGGTGCATATAGAAAACTGCATTTCATTGTACTGTACTCGTACTGTTCAATGACAATAAAGTTGAATCAAATCTAATCTAATGTATGTTTAGTGCTCAAATGTATTGAATTTCTTGGCTGGATGTTTAACTACAGTACCAGTGTCAGAATGTAGGTGCTGTCTTAATCTCACTTCCATGATGGAACCCTGGTTCCTTGGTCACAGAAAACAACTGGGTTGAGTTATGGGAGGCCAGGTGGAAGTGTGAAGGAAACAGCTGTTTCAAGTGAGTGTGTCAGAGACTGGGGAGAAACCATGAGCTCTCATAGGAAAGCACGTTGAAGCTAAAAAAGGAACAGCAACTTCAACTTCAAAATTTATGTTTATCATCTTGCTAATCAGCAAGTTTTAAATAATTGTTCTACATCTTTCTAACTCACTTCCAGTATACCAGCATTCCATTAAAACATTCCGTTCATTGCAGACCATTCACAGCCATACCCGAGCTGAAATATGTATAAAAGCATCCAGACCATGTATTCATGTTTTCAACATTCGGCGTGTAATACAGCAGCGAGAGGAACCACTCTGTCCTATGATTTGCTCGTATCATACATCCATACCAAAACTCTTTGTTCTGCTGTATCATACCATCTCACCCATGTAGGGCAGCTCCCACTCAGCCCTGTCAAATCTCTGCTCCGTCCTGACCCTACAATGGTAGAACTGACTTACCGCTGAAACTGGAACAGCAGTCCTTTCCCATTTTCCCAATATCTGAAATCCTACATTTTTAAAGAGCGTTAAACACAAATCCATCACAGGCATGCATGCTTAGTCCCCACCCGTACTCCACGTTTGCCAAATAATTTGTGGCCAGGCACTACTCCAAAATCATCATTATTAAGATTGTTGACTACATGTCGTTGAAGGCCAGATGACTAAGAAGTGGACTGAGAACAATTTCACTGACAACCTGGCCAAAAGCATTCAATAGCAAGATGCCAAAACAACATAACATTAAAAATAAATTAAAATAAAAAAATGCTATATCCAAGGGCACAGTCAATAAATATCCAATGACACTTAATAATGGCAGATACAGAACAGTATGTGCAGTAAACGGATGCATTCATTAGATATCAATTAATTTATTTTGTTGTGAAAGAGTTGTGATGAAAGTGTCAAGCTTAATGGTCTTTTGCATTTTATCTTGTATTTCTGTCTTTCAGAGCACATGTTACTATTAACATGTGATCTGGTAGAGCGCCAACCGAACTAGAATTTAAGTTCAGTTAATGAAGTAAAAAAATATTTTTTACTGCACAAATTTAATTACAAAATTCATTTTGTATGAACCGTTACTTACCTTATGAGAACGCTTTTGTTACTTTTTGAATTAGTGTTTTGTTGTTAATACCAGCGCAAATAGCCCCAAGAACTTCTTGTTCACCAAATAAAACTACATTTGGCTGTGTTTTTAAAGCAAGCATCCAAGCTCACACCAGAAATTACCATAATTCTGCAACAATCCTCTTTGAAAAATACTAATAGTCAAGTATTTACTGGCTAATACTGCAAAAAAAATTACTTTATTTTAAGAAATCTAGCCAGGAGCAACTAGGAGGTGAAGCTAGTTAAGTCATTTTAGTTATTAACAATCTGCTAAAACTCAAGAAAAAGTTTAATATTGTGTTTAAAAAAATATCCTATGACTTATAATAACAGACTAATGTCATTCATTTTAGACCTTGTATACACTGTATCCCCTCCCATTTATTTACAGTAAAGGTCTGGCAGCACAGGTGCCACAAAAAAATTGGTGATCAGCGGACCTGAAAATATATTTTTACAACATTAATCAGCAGCATGCTTCAAACAGAACATACAATGAAAATGCAGGATGCATTGACATACAACCAAAATGCAGGATCTTACTGTGTCACTCATTAACAAAACCAGGAAACAGGCAGAGCACACCTTTGGCACACAGCAGTCCGTAGCAGATCACACTAAACAACATAGTCTTCAATACTATTGTTGGCACCCAAACACCAACCCCCTCTCCCCCAAACAATTCCCAAAGGCAACACTGGACATAAAGAAAAGGCTGTCCAAAACACAACACAATGGCATCTTCAAAAACCTTTTATTTTACGAGACAAATATTAAAAGTTGGTATATTTTTGTAATTTCTGCAGTGTCTGACAATTTTTCTGAAATACAGAATACAACATAAAAAAAGAAGCAAATTACTGTAAAATCACCTCTTTTTTCACAGTGTGGGGCACAAACGGCCTTCCATTCAACTGCCTTTTCACTCGTGACTATGTGGCTCTGCATGACACCACAACTCCATCATCAAATTTGCAGATGGTTGTATGCCTGTAACCAACAACGATGAGTCATCCTACAGATAAGGATCTAAGCAAATGAGCATTGTTGTGCCAGGACAACAACGTCAGCTGCAGAAAAGAGTCAGCAGGGTTTACTTTCTCTGTGTCCACATAAATGAGGACTTGTCTTAGTCCATCAATGCCAACAGTGTTTTCAAGAGGGTACACAAATACACCCAAATAAAAACGCATGCATATATCTCAACCGCACATTTACATAATTCAACAAATGCTCATAACCAGTGCTTACATTTTCATATCCCCCCCTCCATATGAAATGTGAACCCCTTGTGCCCTGTTCTTGCCATGTTAGATACATGGAACATATGCAGTGCCCTTTACATGTTTAACTACAGGTGATACTGAGACCCCACAGTTGTAGCCATGCTTTCCTAAACGTCATAACTGAGTCAAGTTTAGAATTAATAACCTGCTTTAGCAGAAAATGTCATTCAGCATCTGTGCAGCGTTTTGTTAAGCTGGGCCAACAATGTTGTTTGGTGATGCCAACACCATGTTGATTTCAGCTCCTTGACAAAGTCAGGAAATAGAGGCAGAGTACATCTTGACACCACCGGGAATGGAGGGAGGTAACTGTCACTGAACTTTTTCCATAGTCGGGGCTTGGGATTGCCACTCAACATTAAGTTGCTGTTCTGCGCCCCCACGTCAATCAGTAGAGCATTATCAGTAGAGCATTATCAATAGAACATTATCAGAACATTATCAGCAGAGCATTATCAGTAGAACATTATCAGCACAGCATTATTAGCTGGGCAGCAATGAGGTTCCGTGGCAGCTGAATTTACCTTCTCTGCCTTTAACACGCTCCCTGACCTGCTAAAAACACCACCTCATCATCAGAGTGTCGGTAACTGAAATTGTTAGCCCAGCTTAACTGAAATTGACATTGTCCAAAAATGTTTCGCATATCAGCAATCATAAATGGGGTGAATCTTTCCTCTAATTTGCAACCAAATTGCCAATATGGTATTCTCTGTCCTTGATTGAGGAAGCTTTTGAGTCCAAAGTTTTTCTTGGCCTTTTCAATTATTTTTTATTATGTCTTAAAGAACATTTTAACAGTTGTTCTGTGATTGCCCTGGGTGAGCAGCAAAACGTGTTGTGACCCACCAAAAAAGAACTGGCTTTTGTCCAGCATCATATACAGCTCCAGAAAAAATTAAGAGACCACTGCACTTTAAAAGGAAATTTTGAGTGAGGAACAGAAGCATTCAATTTGCAGTGGTCTCTTAATTTTAACCCTTCTGTTCCTCACTCAAAACCTTCCATTTTGACTTTTTTGGAAAGGAAAGAAAAAGGTGCATTGGTCTCTTAATTTTTTCCGAAGCTGTATCAACATATCAATCCAGTATTTTACCAAAGGATTGTCTTGGGCAGGTTGTGAAATGTTTTCAATGTGTTGTGGGTCTGAGCCATCTGCAAAGGAGAGTCATCTCTCTCACTGTCTTTTAAATATTTTGTTCATAAGTTATATTGATTTAAACACAATTCAACTGAAATCTGAGTGTCTTGGGTAGATTATCAAAAAGTTACTTCCTAACTTTTAACAAACTGATTGAGATTCTACAGGTCTATTCTGATCCATAGGTGGGACTATTATCATGCTATCAAATAAAGCAAACAAGTCTGTCTCAAACAGTTGTGGTTAACCTGGATGAATGATGTATCTTCTATAGAGATTTGACATTTACCAAACTCCACTGATTGACCAGGTGGTAGCGCTACAAAAATCAATTGAAAATGCTAGTATTGCGAAGTCACCCCACTGCACCCCACTGGGCATTTTTTGCCTATTCCTCTTTGCAGAATTGCCCATGCTCCGTCAAGTTGGATGGGGACTCTCTGGTGAACAGCAATTTAGAACTGTTTGGGGACAGATTTGTCCCCAAAGCCACTCCAGTGTTGTTTTGGCTGTGTGCTTTGGATTGTTGTTGTGCTTGAAGATGAATCTTCCCTGCAGTCTGAGGTCCTACAAGCACTGGATCAGGTTTTCTCCAAGGTCCTCTTTGTTTTGTTCCAGTGCAAGCACTGGATCAGGTTTTCTCCAAGGTCCTCTCTTTTTTGTTCCAGTAATCCTTCCCTTAAAGTCTCTGTCGTTGAGACGCATCCCCATAGCATGATGCTGACACCACCATGCTTCATGGTAGGGATGGTGTTCTCAGGATGATGTGCAGTGTTAAACTATTGCCAAATATACAGCTTAAAAATGCTCTACTTGCCTTCTGGCAAACTCTTGCAAGATTTGATGTGAGCTACAGTATGTTTTTTCCTACTCCCTTAAAGGTCACTTTTATGAAGCATCTAGGCTATTGTAAGAGTTTACACAATGTATCCTAGCCCAGGCATGGAAGACTGTAACTTGTTTAGAGTTGCCAAAGGCCTGTTAGGTGCCATAGTGCCCGTCTCTCCTGGATATTCCGTTTTTGAGGATGGCCCATTCTAGACTGATTCATAGAGCCACAGAGACACTTTATATCCCTAACATCGCAAGAAACACATTTTCTACAAGGGACCCATAAGGTTCACTGTGATGATTTTTCTGTCATTCAGATTTGTCTGAAAAACACCTTATAGCTAACACTACAATGTTCATATTCAAAAGAAATACACAATACTCAAGTGATCAAATACAGTGCTGAAACATTTTATTTTGTATTTTGGGACAATTCAACCAATATCATGTGAGCATTTGATTAACAACAAAATTTAAGGCATGCTTGTTTTTTCAATTGAAATATAAAATATGGTTAATGTGTATAAAGTTTCTATTACACACACACACACACACACACACACATGTGATATAATGTGGGCCATTTGTATGTGTTACAAACACATTTACAAAGGTACCTTAAGCATTACAATATATTTCAAAATGCATTTTAAAAATACATTATTTGTTAATTTTCTAATATTACAAATTAATCCTTAAATCCATCCAGATTTTAAATATTTATATTAAATATTATAAATATTTAAAATTTTGTTTTTCTTTCCAAGGGAGAGGACAATCACTTTCAGCTGCAGGCTGAACCAGACATTTTCCGCAAGTGGGGTGGGTTTGGATGGGTGGAGGTCTCTATTTCTACAGAGTTGCTGCATCCACCTCTTCTGTTCGGGAAACCACCTTTCCATCGATTATCTCCTCAATCACCATCCTTACTCTCTTTGTCTTAACTGGCTCCGCTACAAAGATAGTACAAATACCCATATAATAATAACACTTAGCAATACCATCAGTGGTTCAAAGATACTGAATTAAAACAATATGGAATTTGACATGATAGAAAATGTTTGTCACTTACGTTTTTTGACCTCAACTACTTCAACCTTTTTGGTGACAACAGTTTTCCTACAGGATAGAAGATGTGAGTGAGGTGTGAGTACACTAAACCGATCTCTTTACTCTGTTCCACATCTATTTACTTATTGTAGATCAGTTCATTACAGTTTAGATAATTAGCATTATGCCTTTAACTAATTTTTGCCCTCAGTGTAATTTTTACCATCATTGTACAACCAATTCTAAATGTTTTAGATCCTAATCGCCTACAGTTGGTATGGTATGCAAACAAATGTTAAATCTCTTCTTACCCAACATCCTCTCCGTCCAGCAGCCTCCTGTACTCGGCGATCTCCATCTCCAGACGTGTTTTGATGTCCAGTAGCATGCGATACTCGCTGGCCTGTCTTTCAATGTCCGCCTTCATGCGTCCCAGCTCCTCCTCCAGGCCATTGACAACGCCCTGGAGCTGGCTGAGCTGCATGCTGTAGCGGGACTCAGTCTCAGACAACTGTCCCTCCAGGGCCGCTTTCTATTGGGGCAGAGGGAGGAAGAGGAAGGGTTAAACAACTTCAGGAGATTCAATGAGTACTACTGAAAAAGGATGATCTGAACTTCCCACAGACATATTTAGCAATAAAACCCTTTATCTACATCAACCTATTAATCCGTCTATTTATCTATCTTTCTATAAGCCTCTGTTGCACAGTACTGTTTAACTGAATATTATATTATTCAGAGTGATTTTGTGTCCTAATTTAACTCTCACTCTAGACGTTGCACCTTAGTCTTGCTCTAACTCAAACATCTGTTAGCGATTAGGAGGCAGAGACAGCAGTGGAGATTTATGACTGAGGGAACGTTTGTTTTCTTACCAAGCTTAGCTGGGATTGCAGCTCGATCTGCAAGGCCTGCAAATGCCTCTTGAGGTCATTGATTTCCGTCCGAGATGTCTGGAGGGTCTCTGTGCTGGTAGTTACCACCTTGTTTAGCTCATCAAACTGGGTCAGAGAAGAGGGACAAGGTAAGGGATGTGGAACATCACTGCATGAACTGCTATCAGTGATTATAAGCAAAAAGGTCCGGGCTTTGGTCTCTTATCACCTTGTCCTTGTACCAGGCCTCCATTTCCCGGCGGTTCTTCTCAGCTATGCCCTCGTACTGAGTCCGGATCTCCTCCATTATTTTGGCCATGTCCTGCTGAGGTGCTGCATTCATTGTCACATCGACTGAGCTGGAGCTCATATGGGCCCGCAGGGCTGCCAACTCCTATAACAAAGGTCAGCTAGGGTTTTGAAAGAAATAATGCTGCACAATTGTATAGGGATAAGGGATCAGATTGGGTCACAGTCAGGTGAGATGAAATGGTGAACTCTGCTTCAACCAAATTCTTCAACATAAAGTACTTGTGTTCCATTAGCTATCACCTTCTTTCACAACGTGGTTACAGTGTACAGTACGTAGTCTGTTGTGGTCAACTTCTCTGACATCCTGTACAAAAGGTCTAACGTTTGCACTGTGCATGAGGACTGTAAAAATACTCAAGGTAATCAAGCAGGAAATAGGATTCAGCAACATGTGATCCCAAATGTGGTTTGAAAAACTATGCCACATCTCTGCAGGGCTTGTGTCACATTTGCTTGCTACACAAACAGAGATAGTGCAGACATTCTACACAATCTCTCTTGGTTCTGTTGCTTGAATTATCACTGATACAGCAAACCTTCCTTTTGACAGGGTTGTGCGCTAAAAGATAAAAGAGAGATTTCAAGGAAATTGAAGGTACTTTTGGAAATTAGGGCAGGTCCCACAATATTGCACTGAGGAACACCCACCTCCTCGTGGTTCTTTTTGACGTAGACAAGCTCCTCCTTTAGCCCCTCGATCTGCATCTCCAAGTCTGACCGGCTCATGGTCAGATCGTCCAGAGCCTTTCTTAGTCCAGCAATGTCTGACTCCACAGACTGACGCATCATCAGCTCATTCTCAAACCTTTTCAGAGGGAAAAGTACAAACAGGGCATGTGAGTTCGCCAGCATTATCGATAGGTGCCACCAATAGTAAACATGGCAAATGGCACAAAACCAGTCAGACAAGTTTTATTTAAGTAGGGTCAACATCCTATGATGTTTTAGCATTTAGCCTATTGGTCAAGAGCATAGGACCAGTAAACAAAGGGTTGCTGGCTCTGATCCCCTTAGCCGACAAGGTAAAAAAAAGTATGCGGTAGCACCCTTCAGCAAGTTATTTAACCCTTATTACTCCTGTAATTCGCTCTGGATAAAATTAAATGACAAAAAAAGTAAAAATAGAAATGTTTCAAGGTGTTCAGTAATGTGACATTGTCACATAATGCTCATGTTTGGTCTTATTTATTTTGTAAAATAAAATATAAATAATTTGAGATCCAGGGCTATTCATTAAAGCCCCGGCCTAACGACGCCCATGGTTTTCATTGTAATTTAGATATTCTACTAACACGCCATGAAATAATGTCTAGAATAGCATGAAATTTGTGAAAAATGACTAAATGTCTCTCTGCTTAATGACAAAATGTGTAGACCTGCCTGGAGTTATACAATTAACAAAATGTAATTTTTGCCACATGGCAACAATTCATTAAACTAACTTTAAAAATCTCTCTCTGCCTTTGAAAGCGGGACTACTAAAATGTTTTGCCCAGAAAACTGGCGGGCCTCCTAACCAAATCTCACATAGGATCCCTGCAAGCCTGTAGTCCGCCCTGACAGAAGGGGAAGCCTCCTCAAATTTTGTTTTAAAGGTTCCATAACTAATGATTACATTAGGTGTTTTTACTTTATAAATCCTGACCATCATTACAATTCCATGGTGATTTCCACAGTTTTTGATGTCCTCGGTTATAGACCTTTACTACTCACTTGAGTCTGAAGTCCTCTGCTGCAAGTTTGGAATTGTCTATCTGCAGGATGATGTTGGCGTTGTTTAGAGTGGCAGCACTGATCTAAAAGCATAAAACAGATAGGTACATTTTTATGTAACATAAAAGGGACAGTCACAGGGCCACAAGCTAATCAAAAAGGCTACATCAACCGCATCGTTGTGAATTTTGATAGGGCGGTAAAATGAATGAGGTGACAGTTTCCTTGCTAAGCCCTGAATACACATTTCTCGCAATAAACATAAAAACGAAACAATCCATGTAAAGCAACAACGTGTTCACCACATCACTCAACTGTGTTCGTATTTTTTTTAATTACTGCATTCAACTAATATGATTCCTCTAGGCTATAAAAGTCAAAATTACAAACGTGCATCCTAAGGGCATGCTGAACCTAACTGCCTCTTGAAACAATCGATGAACTTCAGGGTATTCTGCATTACATGCCAGATTTTTTTCTCTCTGACAGAAGAAATGCTTTGCTTCTATAAGCGTTATATAGTGCGTATTTCCTCTTCCAAAATAATATGAACTCAATTGTCAGTTGATGAAAGAAAATATTATGATTTAAATATATTTATTTATAATACCCAAAACAATTGTCACCTTTTTCTGAAGATCAGCAATTGTAACCATGTATTTGCTGTAGTCCCTGGTGACCGGTGTCTTCGTGTCGCGCCACTCACGGATTTGACGCTCGAGCTCTGCATTCGCCTTCTCCAAAGAGCGCACCTTCTCCAGGTAAGCGGCCAAACGATCGTTAAGATTCTGCATGGTGGCTTTCCCGTTGACCGATGCTCCGTCACCATAGCTGCCGTTGTCACCTCCAAGAGCACTGGACAGGTCAAAACCACTTTTTGTGCCCGAAGCATAAGATACTCCGACACTCTGTCCCCCCGCACCAGCATATAAACTTGGTGACCGTGATGCGATGCGGCTCTGATACCCTCCTCCAAGAGACACGGAAGATAAGCCTCCATAGCTGCGAAATGATAAAGAACTCATGGCGACGTTATGATGATGGGTATGTAGAGCTGACAAAATCCGGAGTGGTACTTCGAAGAGTTGGTGTTGGACCAGGTCAATGTAGCACAATATATACCTCCATGGACTTGGGAGCGGCTGGAGGGTGTACAGAGATAATTATTTAAGTGAATAGAATTCATTACGCATCCAACAGGTTTGTCCTTTGTCAATTCTCACACATAATGAGGAAGCGTTTAGGTGTGGTGCGCGTGAGAGTTGGCAAGGATGACATTAGGACAACTGTCGTGGCATGTTACACCTCAGGTAAACACGTTTTGATAAGAAATTAGCGTAGCTTAAGTTATATTTAAAGGTCCAAGCTGACTGTTTCACAGGCAAAGAAAGTATATGTCATTATTTCTAATAAAGAAAACAATTGCAAAAGGTTCCATTATTTCCAGTACTTAAAAATTATGAAATAAACCCTTTTTCCTTTCAGAAAATGTAGTGCAGTAGATGCATGCAGGCTCTTATTGGCTTGGGTGCTGATTACTGTAAAAGTAATATGGGACAGGGCATGGGGAATTGATGTAGAGGAATTTAGAAGACTTTACTACACAAATATTAAGTTAGAGAAAAAAAGCGAGTGGTAGAAGCAGGGATGCAGAATTATGGTGGGACAGGGAGGTCATGACCCCCCCAATATTACAGACATCTCAATGTGACCACCCTGGAAAAGTGTGAAAATCCTGGGATCCATTGACCCTGACCCTCCCAATATACAATACAAACCTACGCTGTTGGGTAGAAGTGTTGTGTGTTATAAATGCTTGAGAAACAGTGAGGTAACTTTAACAGCTACTGTGAAGTTAAAGTCAAAGCTTTAGTTAGATGCCCATTACTGCACAAAACACAAACATCCACACACCCACACATACACACATGCGCTACTGAAATCAACCTAATTGCACAGAAAACTGGTTTGTTTTTCTCTGGCCTCTGCCATAGGCCAACGTTGGTACTGATTTTGAACAACTAGGAGTCGTCTCCCATTAAAGTCAACTCCCCATTATCTTTGACATGTCAAGGACATCATGCATATTCAGCCTTTTGTGATTTACATGTTGAGTGTTTCCAAAATGTTGACAGTGAACATTACAAGGACAGTTCCAGGACAAATTGCTTTTGCCATGTCTCTGAGGATTTGTTTTCAGAGACATGTTGTTTAACATAAGAAAAGTTATTTGATACAATACATATTGATAAATATTTAGAAAAATAAAAAAAATTATGTTCATACTAATATTAATACATTACTCTTTGGCCTCCACTATACTGTGGATGTAGTACATCTGTGTGGTAGGTTAATACATTACTCTTTGGCCTCCACTATACTGTGGATGTAGTACATCTGTGTAGTAGGTTAATACATTATTTATTTAATGGCGATCGGCTGTCTGTGAAGGAAAGACAATTTAACTGGAATTTAACAGGTAAGTCTTTCTTTTGTTGTATTTTTCTTGTATGTTAGTTACTTTTGCTAGGAGGGCTACTGCTTGTCAAAGCTACTTTGCAGCAAGTTCTCAGATAAAAAGTAATGTAGCCAAAAGCTGATTCAGTTAACTAGCCAGTAGATAACTACAGCAGAACCAAACAAGGCTAAACAGTACGACTTGGATATTGTCAATAAAACATGCATAAAGAGAACCGGAGGGGCGCCAGAAGTTCGGGAGAGAATAATTGGGTCCCTGCAAAAATTTTGACCAACGCTGCTCTATGATTTATGTAGGAGTTACTGTATATGAGACAAATAACTATCCTCAAATTACTACTTATGGGCATCAATGAGAGACTTATAACAGACAAATAACTTAATGAAAGAGCATGAGCTTTTCCAAAGGAGCCACCTGGTCCTTTCAGAACAATTTGTACTTTCTAATGGTACTTTCTGTAGGATGTTCCGTTCAAAAACAAATTGAATAGCTTTTCAGATGAATAACAGCAAAAGCAGTACATTCACACTCCCCACTCTCATAATAGCATCTTTGACCCACTTAAAAATATGTACTTTTCTTCAGGAGCTCTAATCCCTCCTTTGATTTTGATGCCTAGAAGACTTGCTGAAAGGTACCTATGCTTAGCTAGAGTCCTTTGACTGTAATTGCCCTTTATTTTCCAGTCTCTCGCTTTCTGTCGGTCACAGAACTCACCCTCTCCGGTGATCATTTGAATAGGTTCAGAATGGGGGGTTTGTGTTAACAGCGTCCGAATTGCATGATCCGTTCAACCGGGTCTGAGTGATGTGGTGATAGCTGGTTTATCAGCCCGCTTTATTCACATTTCAGTGAACTTCACAGTGTTCATCGGTGACATATAGTGACATTGCTGGGGGATCAGGACCACAATGCACTGGGGAAGCCTTTGAGTTGCGAAGCAATCCAGTTAAAGACTTCAACATTCCAGGCAAAGTGCTCATTAATACTGATTCTTCCTCCTGCGACAGCAAGCGCTCCACAGCTCTTTTGAACAAAGACGATATGGACATATACCTGATTACAGGTGGTTTCCCAGCCACCACTAAATGAGGGGGGAGATTTATTTTTGTGGGGTTTCCTTGTGCAGTGTCCTCCAGGCAAAACAGTAATAGACAAATATAGTTATTACACACTTTTTGTCACAGACTTTTTATTCATAACCATTACACTTATTACATTTACATTTTGGTCATTTAGCTGATGCTGTTATCCAGAGTAACAAAGTTAGTGCGTACATTGTAAGAAGCTTGGAGAAACAACCGCACAACTCATTAGTAGTTAGTACATTCTACTTAATTAATTATTGCCAACACACATTTTAAAGTTTTCAACATTCCGTTGTCATTTTTCATGATCAAATGATAATTAAAAGTCTTTTTTAATCATGTGTGGCCCAATTCTAGAATCACCAAAAAATTATTGAATGACACATGGCCTTTCTGCAATTGGGCCGACATAGGATTTTCCCAGCTACTGTATTGTGTAATCTCTGAGCTAAACGGTGGAATATTTTAGACTTTTAAAGATGTGGGCAGACATTGCGCTTTAATTGCTTGATTTTACTCACAAACTTCTTTGATCCGACTTCAGTCCTTCACGCTGTCTTATCGGATCTATGCAGGTCAAGTGACAAGAAGACAGTTTGTTTTTACCCCTGGCAATCAGGTTTTTCCAGTAGCTTCTTCTGCTGTGTTTTCTGCATCCTCTCCCATGAGTACTGTAGGCCTACGGACAAGTTTTACCACCAGAAGTGTTCAGTATCAAGCTTATTGAAGGACCAAGTCATGCAACACTATAATAATAGTGGAATATCTGTCTAACACCACTCGTTGAAGCTAATCAAGTGAGGTCTACAATGGTGTGGTTTTGTAAGCCAAGGTAGCCTGATGTTGTCGGGGCGGGGGGGGCAGACTGCACATTATTGTTCTTTTAAGCACTTAAACATCTGACTAACTTATAACTTAGGAGGGAATGGCTTGTCCTAAATGGGTTATGAATGGCTTGTCCTAAATGGGTTATGAATGGCTTGTCCTAAATGGGTTATGAATGGCTTGTCCTAAATGGGTTATGAAGGGCGGCGGGTGGGCTAAACCAAACCAAACCCGATCTAATTCCTGTGCACACATACTTTGCTCTCTCCCTTCTGCTCCTCTGGTGATCCCTTTTAATTGCTTCTACTGATTAGTCTTGACTTGTTTGGAGGCCTTTCAAGTTTGGGCCCATTCTTGTTCAACAAAAAGGGTAATGACAGGAAAGTGTGCCATTTGTGGTATAATTGTTTTTCCCGAGCAATGAGGACTCCTAAGTCCTGAGGCACGTTTACAAAATACCATGTCAAAGCAAATTATATGGGGCCCTAACAGTTTTTCTATTTTTGCTTTCTCTTTCTTCCAAGCTTTATTTGGCACTGGAATGTTTTACTGATGTAGGATGTATTTACAGATGTAGGATGTATTTACTGATGTTTCACAATTGTAGGATGTTTTGCATTCACGTTTAATCTATTTAGGATGCATTTCTAAGGAGCTTTGCCACCTGAGGACAGTTTTTTAAAAATGTAATCACTTTTTATCATATTATATTTTTTAAAAGCAAATTCATAATCTCTACACATATATTTTTGAAGCATGAACTTACCATTCATCATATGAGCTTTTTTAAGCTGTTGCACCCCCGAAGTACTAAATAGCAGAATATATGAGCCAGCTGAATGTGATTTAGAGTGTTCCCAATCCTCCAGCTGCATCTCCTTTAAGAAAATAGCGATAAATGACATCCTTTAATTTTATGTACATTCATCTGACTGCTTATCATTTCTAGTCCACTGCAATATGAAAAGGCCTCTATTGTTTTATTATTGATGTTTTCAAATATTTATACCAGCCTGTTTCTAGGCATGGAAAGTAAAGGAGAACCAAACTCAACTTTGGAACGGGTACTTTGAACTATAAAACTGTTCCACACTTTTCAACTGATCAGTTAATAAAATATCCCTTGTGGCTTTGAGCGTTACTGTGATCTGCTTCGGGGACTTACAGTATGTATATGTCTCTGTCTTATGACCAATAACAAATACACTTCAACTTTATGAATGTTAACTAATATCTTTCCAAGTCTGTGTTATGGCCGATAATTCATACACTTTATAGTCTGCCTCAAGACCGGTAACTAGTATACAAGTTAGAAGACAAGACACCTACAGGAATGACTAGATCACCACTTGGAAGGCCTGTCGTGTTTCTAATCTACGTGGTCAGTGTCATAGGGAGGTTTGCTGAAGCACATGCTGACCTTGAATCAGTGAAGTAATGTAAACGTGTGCAGACTAAAGGAATTTAAGGTTTGCGGGCTGCCTGTCTACCATGTGCAGGTGCAGGGAAATAATCCGATGAAAGTGTGTTCACACAGTAGGATTAGAATGAGATAACACGGCTTCTCTCCATGCAGGCTGTCAACACAACACTCCTCGCTACAACACGCGTCGCTACAATGAGAGGAGAGATACATTAGGTCCAATGGATCAGCCTTACATTTTCATTGTGAACTAAGTAACGATGCTGTACTGTTGGCTTTCACTCATTTAGATTAAAGGTTTACACTCACTGCTGCCAAAGTTGAAAAAAGTTGAAAAAGTTGTTATGGTGAAAAATATCGCTGCGTGATTATGAAGAGTGAATTTTGAATGTCAAAGACTAACTTTTTCACATCACATGGCGTGGCAGCAGGCCTGGCACCACCAGGGGGCAAGAGGGGGCTCAGCCCCGTCAGTTGTATTTTCTGCCCCCCACCAGTTTAAGTTTAAATACCCTATAGAAAAACAGCAAAAACAACAATGGCTCTCAGCCGAAGACAAATGGACCCCTGCTGCCATCCTGCAGTGCTACTCTGGGCCACTCACCGCCATGCCAAGTGTGCTTACTGCACAGAAACACGGAGGGAATTTTGTGGCGTGCTCAGCGGCATGCGAGAACACATTTTCAACGCTAACCAACGTCTTCAGTCAGCACAGACAAAGCATGCTACACCCGAGAAAAGCTCACTTGATCCAACTGGTGTTTGAAGGGGATCTTACAAAATGATTTCAAGAAGACTGGAAGGATCACTTACTCAGGAAGTTCAACAAACAAACAAGGAGGCTGCAACTCTACTGAGGAAAGGTAAGACAGAATATGGCTGGTTTATTTTTCTGCTGGTTTAGCATGTCAGACACGTTGAGGCTATTTGCTTATGGCCATGCGGCACTGTCCCCAGATGGTACTGAATGGAGCGGAAGAGAGATAGACAGAACAAGCACATCACTTCTGTTCAGGCGTGCTTGCTTGTCATGGTTGTAATTCAGACTTTAGGCTCTAATTCTACTTTTTCCATTGTAGCGATCAACAGAATGGAAATGACGGGGAGGTGAAGTTTTGGTCAGCGAGAGAGAGGGAGAGTGAGAGCTGCACGGCATGAACAGAAAGACAGACAATACAATTTGATCATCTTTTTTTATTACTTAAGAGTTCGTCCAAAAATCATATTTCAGTGACAGTCTCCTTACCCCGAGTAGGTCCTTTAGGCACATAGAGTACATTTTTAAAACAATCCATTATTCAGCTCTGTCCCAGTCAGGAAATAGCGTTATTAGCGTCGTACAAATTCATGAATGGAAACCATACATACCTTTATTGCAAAGCTGCATTGCAAGCGGAAAACTACTCTAAAACACTCCAAACTAAGACAAGTGGTGTTGTTTACCTCAAAGAACATGGCGATGTTGTATTCCTCAAAATAAAGTTTTAATGTTTAATATAATTCTAATTTCAAATAAACGGGAGCTTCCTGTGTTTACCGGTCAGTTTTGTTCACAATTGCATCAATCCACACGTTTGTTCGGGAAGAGTAAGTGTATACCGTTAGTATTCGCTAGCTAGAAAGCAAGTTACCTCTTTCATTTTTGATATTCACCTCGGACATTCAAACTTTGTTTGCTTGAGAGAGAAAGGAAAATACATATATATTATGTCTGACTCGGAATACGAGCAGGAAGAACATTTTTCAGGGGATAGAGCCTTACTTGTTCTAACAACAATTCACGGATGATGAACGAACACATCACTTCTGTTCTGATTTCAGCTGCCACTTCTGCTGACCCCCCCCCACCCCCCCGTGTTGTCCCTGTCCTTGTCCATCTGGTCATGCTTCTGACCTGGACTAGGTTTAAATAGACTCTGGACTCAGCCCACATGCATTTATTAATTATTACAATTTGTACTCTTAATATGTTCACCCGGCACAGCCAGAAAAGGACTGGTCACCCCTCTGAGCCTGGTTCCTCTCTAGGTTTCTGCCTAAATTTCGGCCTTCTTAGGGAGTTTTTCCTAGCCACTGAAATTCAACACTAATGTTGTTTGCTCCTTGGGGTTTAAGGCCGGGTGTTTTGTAAAAGCACTTTGTGACAACTGTTGATGTAAAAAGGGCTTTATAAATAAATTTGATTGATTGATTGATTGATTGATGAATCATCCGAATAGAAGCTTGGAGAGCAACTAAAGGGGGGCGATGGTGAACACGTTAATCCCCAACCCTTGCACAGAATATCTGGAGGCACTGTGTACTTATAATGTGTGTATTATAACATAGCATTAGGAAGTATTAAAATCTGTCTCATCTCCACGGGTTGAACTGGGTAACTTGATAGAATTGCATTTGCGTTTAGTCCTCTTCTAAGTGGACGAAAATATTAAAATGTTCCTCGCAAAATTGTATGTGTCGTAGCGAAGTTGTTCCATTGATTCTCCCACAATCTGAGCAGACCAAATTCTTGGGCTTGGCGAAGTCGCTCCATTGATTCTCCCACAATACGACTCAGGAAAGGCAGAGGTATTGTCCCAATTGCAGAGGGGTCGAATTTAATTAACTCAAAATCAATGAGCAGGCAGAAGTCGATATCGATACTTACAAAGAAAGGAAATCCAGAAGTTCAAAGTTCAAAGTTTATTTATCAAATGCACCGAATAACACAGCGTCATCCTGCACAATGAAATTCTTGTGACACAGCACACAAGAATTAAGAAATATATAAAGCAAAAATATAGCCATAATATACATAAATGTAAACTAGCAGCAATTTTAAAAAGCTAGGCAAACCAAACTATATTCACATAGCTTGTTTGAGGTTAAAGTACACACTCATCTCGATGACATCACTGGCGAAGAACAGAAGCTATGTATGGTGTATATAGGTTCGCTAGTGCCATTTTGAATTCAGCAAATTCCCGCCGGCTGTTTCGTCAGTGTACAGTTTATAAAATCCAATTGTAATCCAAATGTAATTTGAAGTGTTTTGGAGTAGTTTTCCATTTGCAATGTAGCTTTGCGATAGCGGTATGAAACGTTTCCATTCATGAATTTGGACGATTCCAATAACGCTAATTACAGACTGGGACAGATCTGAATAATGGATTGTTTGAAAAAATGACTCTATGTGCCTTCTGGAATACCTTTTGGTGAGTGAACTTTGAGAAAAATATGAATTTTGACGAACTATCCCTTTTATGACCCTGGCGCTGTTGTTGGCTATTATTTTAATGATGTGAAATAAATGTATCATTTGATTTTGAAACAGTAGTCTTGTGTTGTTTTTGCATAGCAGGATGATAATCTAATGTATTACCATAAAAAGATTTTCCCACTCGCCATGTTTAACTTCCCCCGCAGTCACTTTGTCCTGGCGCAGGGCCCAAGTGGCAGGTATGCGGACGCTTCATTAAGCATGACCAGTCCATGAGATCAGGCTAAAAAGTTTAACGGCAGGTAATCCGTTCAGCTGGTTTGGATTTAAATCATAACAACCTTGGCTTCTATAATGCAATTTATTTATTTATCATTAGTTTACCATGTAAGTACGCTAAGAAAATATTCATATTTATGGCAAAAACCTGGCAGCTAGGGACTGAACCTTGCTCAGGGACTGAACAACAGAGTTTTTCACCTTATCGACTCAGGGATAAAGTGAAAACCAGCTACCTTTCTTTTACTGGCCCACCGCTCTTGACCACTAGGCTACCCTGCTGCCCCCATATCATGACATCATGTTCAGACAAAAAACATCTTAGCATTAACACGGTACTGTGGTGCAGCACGTTTCATAAAATACCTGCAGCTCCCACTTTTGCATAATATTGCTTAAAAGGCTCAGGGAGAAATACCCCTTTCTGATTTATTCAATTATTTTGCGTATTTTGAAACTTGTTGTCAGAACTTCAACCAAAACCTAGTATCATATGTAGAGAACATGAGTGAACAAACCCAACTGATTATGCGTGTTTAATTTTTTAAAATCAAGCAACACCCAATTTCTACTTTGAAGAAGTGATTGCCCACTTTCACTCAGTAACTGGTTGTGCCACCTTTATCTGCAATGACCGTAACCAAACTTTGATCAGCCTCTCACATTGCTGTGGAGGAATTTTGTCCCACTCTCCCATGCAGGTCTGCTATCAGTAACTTTTGTAGAATTGAACATACAATTGCTTACATATTAAGATTAAAACTAACTAAATCAAAACAACACGTCCTCTTTGTGCTGAACGTAAAGTCTGTGAGGGGTCTGTCTGGTTGTTAGTTTCCCCTCCTCACAGATTTTTGACAATCATGCCTTTGCCTGTTCCCCTATGGTAATTGTACGCTCCAGTATTTTCTAGGTATGCTGTGTGACTAAGCATATTCCTCAGTTTCTGAGAGAAAGAGCAGAGTACGGTCCTGATTGGAACAGGCTGAGCCACATTCCCTGTGTGTGGTCACACTGGTGATCACTTCTCCCAGGTGCAGAAAAGGGTTTACTACCCCCGTGTTGTTCTCGTCCTTTCTGACAATATCAAATGCCCTTATCGTCGGCAACAAGCCATCAACAACCTCAGTGCCAGGAGCATTGGCTGGGCGTGGACATGGGCGTGTGGATGTGAAGGTAAGAACCCTGCAATGCCCCTTTCTGGCCCTTAGTTTCCACCTGCTCTGATGTTGTTCATTTCTATTAACATGCTTCGTTACTTTTTCACATCTCACTTGGTTTACATTATTGGCTGATGGGTCTCAACTCATCCATTTCCAACTACATTGTCCAATGACTAATGGACCACATCCAAAGTAACAACACTTGCAGCCTCTGAGAAAAAACTCTACTATACTTGTCCATAAACTGTTTCTTTGATGATACTGTATCATGGACTAGACAGGCTGCAGGTTTCATACTGTGCTGCAATTATTAATCCCTAGATCCTGTCTGGGAAGAATACATTGCAGGTGGGGCTATTTACACTGAAAGGAAGTGAAGTCCTTTACTGTAACCCTTCTCTCCCATTGCTGTTATTACATAAATGACTGACTGAGGAGGAAAAGACTTGAAAGGACTTGAGACAACATCTGGCCTTGATTAACATTTCAAACAATCTGTTAGAGAAGGTTTGACTTGATGTTTTTTGCACTTCTTTCCATCAAATGTTGCCCGGCTTGTTTGGATGCCGCACCCACACCTTTACCACCCTAACCATGTCTTTATCATATTAACTCATGTTCCTCATATTGTTCTGGTGCCAAAATACTTAAGATCTCAGATGAATTGAGCTCACACTTTTTAACCCTGGTCTTGGTACAGGTAATATTCATCTTCACCAGTTAAATTGACTTTGTTTCAGAATTCTACATGCTCTTTTGATCTGCCTCAAGATGACATAATCAGAGCTGGGTTCACTCAAGTGAGAAAAAGTATATATTTTTATTCGTACATTTCAAATTTTAATTGAATTTTCTAGCTTAAGTGTACTACAGATATATTATTGTCACTCAACATGTTTAATAAAAGTGTACTTTAAGTGTATTTTTTTTCAGTCTATTAGTATGACCGTGTCACAATGCCACCTGATCCCTCAAATTTAATGTAAACTCAATGTAATGTAAAACATTAATGATTAAGTATTTTGAGTTACTATAAGGTACTATCTAAGATTTTCTGTCCATCAGATTTTTTAACTAAATAGTTGAATAGTGGGACATATCTAAATAGTTGAATAGTGGGACATATTTAAAAATATAATTTAAATGCTTTTGTCATGCTAATACATTTCCTTCCAATACATATTTTTGGAAGTATTTGAAAAAAATATATTCTAATAAAAAATCTTCTAATAAATGGTAGTGAATCTCTTTTATTTGGAAAGTGACACGAGGAGAGTGGGAGAGTAGACATTAATTAATTTTCATTGTTTTTTTCAAGGCTTTTATTGACAATAGGACACAGAGGGAGGTGAAAGATGGAGACCGGTATTTAACCATGGCACCCAGTGGGGAGCCATACATGTGCATGGCACCAGGAGCATTAAGACCAGACCGCAGCTCCATCCGGGTATTTTCATCCATATCGGATGAACCATTTAGAAATTACGCATTTCAGGGTATCAAAAGTATTTAGAGAATTGGCTCCACAGCTGTTTCTTATTAGGCAGGTGTTTTTTTCATAATTCATACAAGAGAGCTCTCATTATCTAGTCTTGATTCTTGGGTTTGCATTTGCATTTGGAGTTGTTTGCTGGTTTCTGACAACCAGACCAAAGAAGTGTCAATGTACTGTAAGTGAAGGTTGCCATCATGAGGCAGATCAAAAGAGCATGTAGAATTCTGAAACAAAGTCAATTTAACTGGTGAAGATGAAGATTACCTGTGCCAAGAACAGGGTTAAAAAGTGTGAGGAAGCAGCAGCAGGAAGAATTTGAAATTGTAAAGAACCATCTTGTCTGCTCAGATACAACCTAATGCCTCTAAACACATTGGACAACATCACAGAATCATGCACCCTCACAAACAAGCCAATGAAATGTTGCTGCCAAGTGAGGAATTTAGCGACCCATGTGACAAAGTACAAAGGTCAGTGTTTATTACAGACTGTTGGTCTGAGTCAGTGGAAGGACGACACTTTTGCATTATTAAAGTGCAGTATTAGTAGATACTGATGAATGCGTGACTAATCACACACATACACACACAAGTACAAACCAAAACACACACATATACACACGAGTACAAACCAAAACATGCGCACAAACAAAAACAGAGTCCCCTCACATTGTGTCCCTTAACCTTTCTTCCACAAATCAGCTGGTATTGCTGCGTGTGTAAAAGCCACTCGTTAATCCCGGATCAGAAAACACAATGGGCCTCGGAGAGCCGCTGGTGTAAGCGGCAGTGTGGCCAGAGAGTGAGCACTTTACCACGGTGCTCAGCCCCAAAGGACCGCCGCGGGCAATGGAAAGAAACCGGACAGTACTGTCGACCCGTCATGGCAGACCCCATGACTGCTGACACGTAGCCGGGACGATACAATACAGACGCTAACCCCAGCAATCCGATCTGGCACACAGGGACCGTCTCTGACCCGGGACCCAGTTGTTAAGTGAACGTCGCGGCACGTCTGGAATGGGATGACTAAGACCGGCTCCCTTCAGTGACCAGGGACTTCCGGGACAGGGGCTTGCTTAACGGGCCGTACGCAAAGAGCCGTGTGCGGAGAGAGATGGCGGACGCCACGTTGACTCACACGTGAGTACTGCTGGGTAAACATTTACCGAGCAAACACCTCTCGACTTGCCAGTCTCACAAGTATGGGTGGCAGGAAGCCTACCAAGGCAGCCGTGGTGGGGACATATTGCTGCAATGCTGCAATTTCTGCGCAATCGTTTTTGGACGGTTTATATGTTGGGCCGGCCCTCTGTTTTTGACAAACTTGTGTAACCGTTGCGCTAGTGTGAGGGTTTGCCAGCAACAAGCCACGCTGTTTTCGTGTGCACTCTGTAGAGACACCATGGACTTGCTGCAGGATTCTCGGTGGACCATGCAAGGCCTTAATGGTCGTCTGAAGGGATTCCTGGATAAGGTGAATATGTTGCAGGAGGCCAACCAGCGTCTTGAAGGCCATATAGCAAACTGGGCTCTAAGGAACGCACCACACCCTCAGGAGACGACTGTGGATGAACTCCGTGCCAAGGTGAGACCGGCACCTATTACATTATTTATCAAAGCGTTGAGCCCTGAGGGACCCAAGGTTTTCTTAATGTCTGTTGATCATCCATTTGTAGGCTAGTCATTATATTCAGGTACTGTGATGACTTTAAAAATATATTACTCGCCCATTCTCTTTCACGTTATCTATTAATTAAGTGATTGAAGCCCAAGCAGAAAAAATATGTCAGAAATTAGCATGCAAAGCATCTTTAAGATTGTTTTGAGAGAGACACATCATGGGCTGAACAAACCAGTTATTAACGTTAAAGTTCTGAAGATGATTACACTTAATAGCAGTCAATTTAAAACTCTCATAAACATTTGTTATAGTTCCAACCCAGACAATTTCCATTTTTACAGAGTAGTGTAATACGTATTGCCATTTGGAAACGAGACATCGTTCCATTGTTATCCTCAAGATAGGAATGCGGATTCTTTTATGGCTTTAAAAGCCCTAGTAGTCCATTAACAGAGGTTGCGGTACTGTAGTTGTCACCTTGCTTGCACAAGGTTTGGTTACTGCATGACTTATGATCTGTGAATGTGAATCAAGAAAAAGACAAGTGAAAATGTGACCTTTTTCAATTAAAACCAACAGGTTAGAGTACTTTCATGCCCAATTACACATTTCGTGAGAATGTGTAAAAATCTGGGCGATCGCCAATCCATTGATCATCATTATGAACCAGCATGGCTCGCAGCACTGATAACCAAGCTGCAGACTTTACCTTGTGAAAACTCATGAATGAGGTTTCCTCATATTTTCCTCTGAATTTATACAGACAGAACGTTGACTTCTGTGAAACCCAGGACTCCCAGAAAATAGTGACAATTGTTACAATGTGGACTATTCTAGATATATACAATAAGCTGAAAAATGAATGACTTGACTTACAGGCTAGTTTGGTAACAGAATGACGATTTGTGCTATTTCTGCTGTTATTCTGTCACCAGTGTTTGGATCTGCACTCTTATTTAAAAAATGATTTAATGAAAACATTAACTGGAAATTGCTCAAAGTTTTCCTTGTGCATACACAATGAACATAGAGACTCAAAACTTGTACTGCTAAGCAAGTAATTGCATTTGTCCTAAATAATATATAATGAAAAGGATTCATTCTTGGGCTAGGAATATGCCATAAGGATATAACATGTCTATCACAATAACTAAAACCAAACATTATTTAACATTACTGTATGTCAGTTGTATGGGTTTTAAAAACCGTTTGGGGAAAATGTGTTATTGTCGGATGAGATGATTGAACTTCTTGGCCTTAATTCCAAAAATACATTTGGGACCAAAGTCAACACAGCTCATCACTCAGAGTTCACAGTCCCTGCTGTCAAGCACAGTGGCAGCAGTATCATGCTTTTCTTCAGTGGGGACAGTGGTTCTGGTCAGGATTGAGGGGATAATGAATAGTTCCAAAAATCAATATATTTTGGCACAAATCCTGCTGACCTCTGCCAGAAAGCTGAAGTTATAAGTTAAGAAGAATTTCACTGTTCAAAATGACAATGATCCCAAACACACAGCCAAATCAACCAAGGAATGGCTTGCAAAAATGCCCTGTCACAGCCCAGAACTGAATCCTATATAAAATAAGTTGGTTTACCGAAAGTGGGCTGTGAACAGGAGATGCCCTTGTAATTTTACTGTGCACAAACTCTTCAGCAAAAAGGAGTAGGATGAAATTGAAAAGTGTGAAAAATAGGTTTTGTGTTCATGTCATCTCTGGGGCTCCAAAGTTAAAAGTTATTTCTCTAGTGGATCAGGTTTGTGTTCTGAACTAATGAAACAAAATGCAGAATAGTACATTACAGAAGGAAATCCATTGAAGTGCCTCAGATGACTTCAGACTTTGCATACTACTATATGTTAAAGAATTTGGACTAATCAAATCATACTTAAATTAAAGTGCATTTGAGGTTTGTTTCATTTAACATAGTAATATACCTTAACCAAGACTTTTGGTGAAGATGAGTACATGCATTCAATGTAATGTGAAATTGCATACTGCAAACAATAACCTGGGTGTTTCACATGTAAGAAGATTCTATGGTCTGACAAGATCAAAATAGAGCTTTTTGGCCTCAGTGCTAAATGCTATGTTTAGTATTTATGCAAGGCTAACAGCTTACATAATCCTGAGAAGACCATCCTTACTGTAAAGCATGGTCGTGGAAGCATCATGCAATGAGGATACTTCTCTGTGTCAGGATCTAGAAAGCTTGTAAAAAAAAAATAGAGGGCAAAATTAATGCCGCTAAGTACAGAGAAATCCTGGAAGAAAACCTGTTCAAGAGATCTGGAAGTTGGGAGAAGATTCATCTTCCAGCAGTACAATGATCCCAAACATACAGCCAAAACCACACAGAGTGGCTTAAAAACAAAAGGTGAACATCCTGGAGTTTCCTAGTTAAAGCCTGGACCTCAATCCAGTTGAGAATATGTGGAAAGAGTTGGAAGCTGTTGTTCAGCAAAGGTCACCTTACAATTTAATGGAGCTTGAGCAATTTTGCAATGAAAAATTGGCAAAAAGTGCTGTATATTTTTGCCCAACAGCAACATTTGTAGAATTTTAGGTTTTTTACACCCCCGGCAAATGTTTTGAGTTGTGCCATCAAGATGGCGGCCAGTGAAATGTTTTTCTGTGGTGTACAGGGGCCTCCCAGTCAAATCTTTCCTAGGGCCCCCAAATGGTTAGGGATGGCCCTGCATACAAAGCACATTTTCATTCACATTGTCACAGGCTGACATGTCTGCTAAGACATATGGAGCAGCATCCCTGTAGGCTTACAGTGTATCCGTACAGTCATATAAAATGTCAATTTTAGTCACATAAAATTAATATGCCATATTTTATAATAAATAAAATATTTATTATGTACATTTTTATTTTTATTCTTACTTATGTTCTCTATTCCACCATGTTATTTCTAGCTGTTCATTGATGACAGCTGTATGGCCTGGTGACGTAAGGCTCTTTCTAGCTTTACCTGAGTGAAAGAGCTTGGCCCTTTGACAGAACAATGATGAGTTAAAAATATTTATATATTACTTTTTAAATAGGTTTCTGCTCAGTTGCCATTTCAATGTTACTATTTGCAGTCACTGTATTTTGTTTGACATAAATCTTAAGTGAAACCTCTACGTTTTAGTGTTTCTTTGGTACTCTTTTGCCATTAGTGTATGGTCCATTGATATTAACTCATGATTTTTTATATATTTCAGTCCTAGACCACTGTTATTCCTGTACATTTGTTTCAAGACCTGTCACCATCATTATTTTTTCCAAGCACTCAATAATGATCCATAATAAGGAAACCAATCCATTAATGTTAGTTGGTGAAATGCCCGTTTAGGAAAAGAAGCACTGATACAGTGTATCTGCTTGTTACTGATGAATCAACACAGGCAAAAACTAATAACTGTCAGAGTTAGGATATTGGATATGGGTAATTAGATCTGATGATGTAATAATATGGTAATTATACAATTATCAGTATTTGGGGGCTCTGTGTGCAAAAAAAATGCAATCTTTGAAAGTACTCTTGGATGGCCTTCTGCAAAATGGGTGTGTTACACTTGAGTACCTTTAATTCCTATGAAGAAATAATAAATCAAGGTGGCTTGACAGCAGCTTTGTGATATTATTATTGGCGTGGAAAAAAAATAACAGAGGGACTCCTGCCAGTCAAAATAATACCATTGTTTTTTTTTGTAAGCATTTAAATATCAAAGTTAGAAAAGACACATCGAACTGACTGTAGGAGGGGCTGTTTAAACTTCAGGTGTAATTTTAAAAAAATGCACCACCTTCACCAACATGAAAGTATTTTCACATGACCCTTTGCACTGGAAAACAATGTGCACAGCCTGCCCCCTGAAAAAACTCTCTGACAAATAATAATTAAGGAAAATAATTTGCTACATTAAAAAGTATGTTCAGCCCTTCACATAATCACATATTATAAGTGGACTTAATAGTGTTTTAACTTTATTTTTAAACGATCAGACAATTGTTCGATTTCCGGCACATATTAAATATAGACTGTGGAGATTTTATGAAAGTCTTACAAAAGGTCAGTGATCGCTACAGTAGATGGGTAGCAATGATATATCAGTCATTTAGCATCTACTTGGTCAACTTAATAATAATTGAGTGAATGATGTATTAAACCACAAAGACACATCAAAGATAAGATCCTCCTTCACTGACTTGCAGAAAGGAAACCTCCCAGGGATGTCACCATGAGGCCACTGATGATTTAAAAACAGTAACTGACTTACATTTCTGCGATGGTAGAAAACCGAGGATGAATCAATCACATTGTAGTGACTCAATTACCTAAACAACAGAGCTAAAAGCAATAAGACAAGGCATTAATTTAACCAAAAAAAAATGTCTAAGGAATACATTGGTTTGGGCTAAATGCAAAGCATTACATTTCGGACAAATGAGTACTTATTTCCAGACATGGTGGTGGCTACCTCATTAGGGTTGGTTGACATCGGTCAAAACTGGAGGGGGGGGGGTCAATTTTGTTTAACCATTTTTTTGAGAACTATTTACATAATCGTACGTATAAGGTCTTGACATTAGGTTCTGCTCCCCTGGTGTAACTCACTTCCATCACATGGTCGTGTATACAGTACTATCAACAATCCCATCACACCATAATATTATGTCTATGTGAAGATATCTGCTAATGACTCCCAACGGATTCAGCTATACAGCTTACTGTCTGTGGAAATAGTTGATTTTTTAAAACAATATTTCCATAAAATTAATTGTTTAAAGCCTGTATGTATATTATATACATTTTTGGGGCACATTTCTTGTTTCGAAGTATCCTAGCCAAAATACATACAGAAATTTTCTCATAAATAACCAGGATTATTTTCTTTCAAGTTCATGTTGTCAAGTTCATTTCAAATTGTCCCCCAAGGGAATTTGGCAAGGGAAGGCATTGGTTAAATTTCCATGTTTAAGCCAACAATTAATGGTTTTCATAACTAGAATTAATGGAAGCTGATGAGCTTGAATCTGCGCCACAACTGCTCCAGGCTCCATTTTAGCAATCCAGAATCAGGGAAAGGCATCAGGATAATGTGAATTTAGTGGCTATGAAACATGAAAAGGCAGAACACTATTATATAATCTTACCATGGAAGTGAAACAGATCAACCTCAACATTATGGCTCAGTTAATTTACTTCTCTTAACTGACATTAAAAAAAAATGTCTGTTCCAGTTTTGATGCTTGTGCCAATTTATGCTGCTTTCCCATACTGGATGTGATTTAACTAAGCAGTAAATTGCCTAGTACTTGGGCTAATAACCGAAAGGTCTCTGGTTCAAATCCCCTAACCGAAAAAGGTGAACAATCTGTCATTGTGGCCTTGAGCAAGGAATTTAACCCTGATTAGTCCTACATGTTGCTCTGGATGACAGTATCTAATGCATAACTGAATGTAAATAAAAATAAATATAAACTCACTCACTGACGGTCATGCCACAGTGTGGGGCGAGGCTAGGGCTAACAGAACTTGTTATAGTTCTATGATAAGCCTCACCAACTTTATTTGATGTAATGCTGAATTGTGTTTGACTACCTACAGGACCAATTGTTTCTTTGCATCGATGTATAATAACAAGATCCGACACCGTCTGAGAACTCATCGTACAGCCTCTTCGCATCACATTTGCTGACAGCCTTTGGTGTTGTCCTGTGTGTACTTTGGTTGGGTAGATTGGTAAACTGCTGGTGGAGAATGCAGAGCTGGCGCTGCAGTCAGACCACATGAAGTCCATGGCTTCTACCATCCAGGCCAGGTCAGTATTGTCTGGTACACATGGTCAGGGCTATGGATGGACATCCACTGTTACTGTAACTAATACACACACACATATCAACGATTTTAATCGTAATGTATTTTTTCCTAATATGTATTACTTTTCACAATATTTAAAGATATTGCAGGGAAATATAGAGTAGGTCATGACAATTGTGAATGCCAAGATAAAACACCTTATTTCAACAGTTAAAATCCCTCGTACTTTTAGTACAATATACCAGCAGCCAATTCCAGTGTATAACACTCCAATTCAGAATGCACCTAGATTTCATTTTGCCCTGTGGTAATACATTATCATTTCCCTGCTGTAGCAGCAGTACAGTCCACACTTTGTCATTACCGGAATTCATCCCACAATTCCTCAACGGGGCCCGGCGGCGTTGTGCCTCATCGGCACTTTACCCCTGTATTGATGCAGAGTGACACACTGCTAACGGGAGAAGAGCTACGTCCAAAATAGCTCCCTGTTCCCTTTTACATTCACTCCTTTTGGCCTAGGCCCTAGGGGTACACATAGGGCACTTATGAAAGTAATGCACCAGGGAATATGGAGCAGTTTGGGATGCGGTCAGAGATCTGAAGGGCAGTGTAGGGCGACCCCCAAGCAGAAGAGTAGCTAGGGACCACGGATACGAACCTCGTCCTCTATGCAGTACGCCCTGCTGACTATCTGCTGTGTTACTGTGTTTGCCTACATTCACAGTACAGCGTGTCTAGATTTACACAACACAACAGCTGACAATCATCGAGGGAACACCTCCTTGGAAATCAATGGAAGCTGCTACACTGTCCATGATGCGTTGCATCGGACTGGCAGGGGCGAAACTCAGGAATCGCCACGGTTCAATGTCGGATGGCTGACGTGTTCACCATCTTGATTTGATTCTCGACTGCAGATGGGCGCAGAATTGCGACCCTGAGTGGGGTCAGTTAAATGAATAAGCCATGGCTAATTTGATTATTTTCAAGATCGATGAAAATAGAGTGAATTCAATATTATTCATTAATTTTGTATTCGATTCGGGGTAGTGTAGGGGCATAGGAAATGATGCCCCCCCCAACAGGGTCTCCTGAAATTCTGGCGGAAAAATGGGGTGTGAGCTAAAAAAATCTGAATACCTCTGAGCTGGAATAGTGTCTGTACCACATAGGGAATTGACCTCGGTAAAGTAAATACACTTATAGACCACTTCGTTTATTCTATATCAATGCAGGTTAGTCAACATCACTTGTCGATTAAGTAGATTCATAGAATTTTTATAATCAGAATGTCTGGAGACGTTATCAGAATGTCCCAGCAGATTGTTTTGAGTCAGCCTTGAGATTCGAACCGGCAACCTTCCGGTCATCTGCAGTTGTTCCTTTATTGCCTTGGCTACCTGCCGCCCGGTAACTGATGACTGGATTCTGTGGTAGGTGTGTGGTGCAGGAGAGGCAGACCATGCATCTGGAACAGCAAGTGGCTGCACTGAGGGAGAAAAAGAGGAAGGCGGAGCATATCAACATGCAACTGGAGGCGGACCTCCAGTTCACCGTGACGGAGCTACAGGACATGCACCAGGACTATGAGGCACGTTCACGCGCACACGTCTGTACGACGGCGCTCACGGCTTTTTTGTACTGTACGAATGTCCGTGAACCATGTGGGTGGTTTTGTAATGATAATCACAACAGTGTTATATTTGTTTTAAAAGTGACTCAGGCAGGAGTTGTCCCAGCAAACAAGGGATGTCCTATGGATATCCAGCGAGTATGTAGAGAAGTGAATACTGTTCATACATCTGTTGACCTGAATACTGTTTCACATTATATACACCCGTTGACCTGAATGCTGTTTCACATTATATACACCTGTTGACCTGAATGCTGTTTCACATTATATACACCCGTTGACCTGAATTCTGTTTCACATTATATACACCCGTTGACCTGAATACTGTTTCACATTATATACCCATTGACCTGAATACGGTTTCACATTATATACCAGTTGACCTGAATACTGTTTCACATTATATACCCGTTGACCTGAATACTGTTTCACATTACATACCCATTGACCTGAATACTGTTTCACATTACATCCCCGTTGACCTGAATACTGTTTCACATTATGTACCCATTGACCTGAATACTGTTTCACATTATATACCCATTGACCTGAATACTGTTTCACATTATATACCTGTTGACCTGAATACTGTTTCACATTATATACCCGTTGACCTGAATACTGTTTCACATTATATACCTGTTGACCTGAATACTGTTTCACATTATATACCCACTGACCTGAATATGTTTCACATCATAAATCCATTAAACTGAATAGAGTTCCAGATAATACACCCATTGAACTGAAATTTGTTTCAGATCATACACCCACTAAACTAAATACGGCTTCGGATAATACTGTACAAAAATGAAAGATAAACATTAAGGGAAAGCGAGAGGAATAAAGATGAGAGTGAGAGAACAGAGTAACTATAAAGAAAGAGCAGCTTCTCAGAACACCTCCTCCTAATTAGCCTATTTGGCAGAAGAATGACAACTCCTGTTTTCTCACTCCGCCCCTATTGACAACAGTGGCAAGGCTTATTATGTTTTACATTACCCTTCATTTTCCTACCATCCTCCCACCCTTCCTGTTTCCAACTCTCCTTTCATCCCCCTCTCTCTCCTCTGTTTTTTATTCCTGCTGACTAATACTCCCTCCCTCTTCTCCTACGTGATCCAGCTTCTTTCTCTCACACTCACTCACATATACACACACGAACACAGAAAAACATACGCACACACACTCACACACAAACACACAAACATGTTGTTTTTTCAATCCTTGTGAGGACCAGCAACTGATTAACCTAAAAATCTGTTTTCCCTAGCTATTTACGTGTAATTTGTTTAGCAATGAGCTCTCATCCAGAGCAACATGAATGCAGACATTTTCATATATTCCAGCACTGGCGCCCCCATGGTGTAAATGGTGCAAGTGCAGTGCCCTACCCGAACTACACCGGACCCCTAACCTTATCCCTAATCTTAATCCCAAAACCCTGGTCATAACACCACTCAATCCAAACCCACACCTTAACCTACTTTAACACCTCACCTTTAACCCCAAGCCCAAATAACCTTTCATGTAAATGAGAACCAGCCAAATGTTCTCACTTCGACCGATTTGATTTCTTGTTTTACTATACGTGAGGACACACAAGTAAAGCCCGTTTTCCACATAGCTGTACTTCAAGCAGCAGCGATACCCAGTCGTTTTGCTCTCTATTTTGTCAGATTGTAAGCCTATGTACATTGTCTACACAGACCAATATCAATACAAATAACAGGCGTAAGTACTGTATCTCAGGTCGCCTACGCATGATACAGGAGATTGTCAGCTGAATCTGATTCATGTCCCAAGCAGCGCTTTTCCAAAATCTCCCTTGGCCTCCTTCCCGCGACAGCTGTATTTGGCTTATTTGGCATTTGAGAAAACCCATTATCGGTAACATCAAATCAGGATGTTTGCGAGTGTATGTTGTCAGTGAGACTCTCACCACAGTAGCATTCATGTGGACGAGGCAGTCGTGTTTAGCAGTGTAGTCATTGTGACAACAGCTAGCATTAACAACATGAGCAGCAGGATCTATAACATTGTAGTCAGGGTGTCCACACACACACACACACACAAGGGCGTAGGAGCGGGGGGGGGCAGGGGGACATGTCCCCCCCAATGTTAGAAGCAGATAAATTGGTCCCCCCCACAATAATAAGAACATTTTGCAAACATTTTACATGTGCCCTCCCCAATATGAAACTCACTCCTACGCCCTTGCGCACACACACACACACACATTTACACACGCACACACACACATTTCCACACTCACACACACTGGATCAGTAACAGAGTGTAGCCCTCTTCTGCACTGCATGTGCCTGCTGCTCTCTCTCTCTCTCTCTCTCTCTCTCTCTCTCTCTCTCTCTCTCTCTGCCTCTCTCTTCCTCTGCCCTCTTTTCATCTTCTTCTTTCTCCTTCCCTTCTCCTCTCTCTCTCTCTCTGAATCATCAATACGCACTCTTACCTCTCGGTCAAACGCTCGCCCGCTCCCCCGTGTATGCTCTCACGCCCGTACATCTCCCAGTCTCTCACTTTCTCTCTCTGTCTCCCTGCCCCCCCCCATCTCCCCCGTATCTCTCTCTCCCTCTGTCTCTCTCTCTCTCTCTCTCTCTGGTTGGCTCGTTGTGCAGGCAGCCCGGGCTCTGCAGCAACAGCGGGCCGACTCCGGTGATGCGCTGCTAGTAACGGCCACGGCGGGGGAGGAGGATGGCACAGCGATGGAGCTCTCCCAGCTCCTCGACCAAATCAGGACGCAGTGCGACCGCCTCAGCCTCAGCGGCCCGTGTCAGTCCCCGGGCGATGGACGCTCGGGCCCATCTGCCGGTCCAAATCAATCCCCGGGCGCCGTCGTCGGGTCTGGACGATTCGGAGCTGCGCTCGGACCCCAGGCCCGCGGAGGGTCTCTCACGCAGGTAGGCCTACGCGGCGCCCCGCGGTCATCCTCCCTCCCTTGATGTCTTTTTTCTGTGGCTTCTATCCCTCCATTCCTCCATCCCTTCCTCCCTCCATCCCTCTTTCATCTGCCCTTGGCTCGCCGCCACATAGACACACCCTCGCTTATAGTCCACCTCAGGCTGTTTCCATGGGCAACGCAGAGATATGTGATGAGATAAAAGACCTGTATTTTTTTTTATACTGGATCAAAGAGTCTCTCGTCAATTTCTCTGTCTCTCCCGTAGAGAGTCCATCATCAAGAGATGAAGTTTTACTATGAAATTGAAATGCTTCTCAATCCAGCCTCTTACAATATTCATACGTCGTAAACCACAACCGCGACACAGTGGTACATCATAAGAAATGGGCCTCCACTGATCTGTTTACTGCTTGCTGCCCACAAGGCATCAGCTCAGGACAATATTATTTTCAGGCTTTGAAATGGGACCGTTTGGATCTCTGTTTTAAAGGAGAACTTGTCATCGGTAAATGCCCTGTAGCCATCTGCTGTACATATCTAGTGGAGGCAGTTTTTTAGGCCTTGAAATAGGAGCGTTTACATTTCACTTGAAAGGAGAATATGATGGATTTGACAACTGACGTATAATCACCATTGTTCCTGTTTTGTTTTCAACAGTAACACAGGCCATCTGGTCAGTCGCAGTTTTGCTTACTGTTTCCCGTAAAATGATGTCTAAGCTCACATCAAGCTTCAAAGCATTTTCATTTGAGTGGAACAGGGACTAGAGAGGCTGTGTGTGTTTCTTCCTCCCTCTGGTCAGTTCTGTGGCGTAGTGCAAGCGTCCCAAATGGCTACCCTATTACCTGGAAAGTGCACTCCTTTGGCCCGGGGCTCTGTTCAAAAGCATTGCACTATGTAGGGAATAGGGGTCCATTTTGGGAAAGAGCCAGTGACTTTGATGTGACAGGCGTGATTACGCATCTTGGCCCACGGCTGCAGGCAGCAACCAGTACTTAACCAGCGTCTGCTCTACACAATGACTTCGTATCCCTCCTAGTCAGAGCCTGTCTGGAGTGGAATTCAGACCTTACAGCTTGGACCCGGGTCTTTCCCAGAATATGGTTAGCTCAGCCAGACACTGTACATAGTGGGCTAGGCTAATATGTCATGGTTGTCACTACTTACCATCATTTAGAACAAGTGTTCTGGTTACCTACGGTAACAGCTGTGGTAACAGCTTTAGTAACGGCTGTGTTAACAGCTTTAGGAACGGCTGTGTTAACAGCTTTAGTAACGGCTGTGGTAACAGCTTTAGTAACGGCTGTGGTAACAGCTTTAGTAACGGCTGTGGTAACAGCTTTAGGAACGGCTGTGGTAACAGCTTTAGTAACGGCTGTGGTGACAGCTTCAGTAACGGCTGTCGTGACAGCTTTAGGAACGGTTGCAGTAACAGCTTTAGTATAAACTGTAGTAGTAAAGGCTTGAGTTACGGCTGCATTTAGAATCGCACATGGTTGGAACATTAATGACATAAGATTAAGCTAGTTACAAGGAATCGACTACGCCTAAGTGCCGGTTTATCGCGTATTAAAGCTAATTTCAGTGCCGCTATCTGTGGGAATCGGATGGCCAAATGGGAAGAGGTGGATTAGTACAGGTGTAAAGCAATGTGTCACCAGGCTTAAGTCTTAATCAAGATCTGTGGTGCTTTTGTACTTGTAAATACACCACTGGTTATAGCGGCCAAGGCGTCAGCCTCCTCATAAACAGCTGTGCCTGGAGTCCTTTGACTGTGGGCCAGCATGTTAGGGCGGTGGTTCGTACGGGTGTGTGAGTGACAGTTTGCATGGGTGTGTGTGTGTGTGTGTGCCAGAGTTCCATGTTTATCATACCGGTTTCAGTCTGCCTCAGCGTCCAATTTTTTCTGACAATTATTTAGAAGTTTTTCTATGTCTGTGTGCGTGTATGTGCGTGTGTACATGCTTGTGTATGTGTGTGTGTGTGTGTTTTCTGACCCCTTCTGGTCCCCTCCAGCTTAATGCCGAGGAGGCAGCATGGGCCCAGGTGAACATCGGCGGGGCGGCCTTGAGGGAGGCGCGGGCGGAGCTGGCCGAGGCCAGGAAGCAGTGGCGTTGCCTGCAGGTGGAGATCGAGTCCCTTCATGCCTTGGTGAGCGCAGCACACGCAGACACGCGCGTGAACACGCGTACGCTGGCACACACGACGGCGCGCAGCATCAGCTTCGGCGTGACGGCATAGAGGCCTTTCGCATTCACAGTGGCTTCTGAAGTAATGCTAGTTACTTCCATTTCCCTGTTTACCTCCTCTTAAAGTCATAACCCATCCTCTTTCACTCTCTCCTCTCTTCTGTCTCCTCTTTTTTTGTCCCTGTCCACTCCCTCCCATTGGTCATATTCTCTCATACTCTCCCCTCTCCTTCCCTCCCTTCTCCATCCCTCCTCTCACTTCTCTGTCCAACTCCCCGTATTCCTCCCCCCTTTCCGTTTTCATGGTCCCCCACCATGCACTGCTCCAATTCTTGAATCCCCTCGGTTCCCTCTTCTTCTCCCCCCTCCCCTCCATCTTCCTGCGCCCTTTCCATTTTGGTCTTCAACCACCCTATTTCCCCGGTCTCCGACCCACTCATTTTCACCTGCCCCCCGATCTGCTCTGCCCCCCCCCCCGCCTTCAGGAGAAAGGTCTGGAGAGTTCCCTCCACCACACGCAGCGGCAGTACTCCAGCCAGCTCCACGACCTGTCGAGGGTCGTCCAGGGCCTGGAGGGCGAGCTGCAGGAAGTCAGGAGCGGGCTGGCCACGCAGCGGGAGCGCCACGGACAGCTTCTCAACACCAAGATGAGGCTGGAGCGAGAGATCGCCACCTACAGGCGCCTGCTGGAGCGCGAGGAGGGCAGGTGAGGGCGTTTGGGGGGGGGGGGGGGGGCACCGGGGGGGGGCACCGGTCAGTCATTTCCCCGACTCTTTCATTTTGTCGGTTGTCGAAAAGCCATGATATCCGGATGCACTGTCTGGGCAGGTGAAAGGGAGGTTGTTTAGGGGTTTTGATCCATAGTCAGACCCCAGAGATGATGTTTAGGCATGTATGTGTTTGCCGATATGTAGATGGTATTTCTGGAGAATCACTCCGGCACAGATGTACGTCCACCAATGATGGCGAAGGTGATATACAGGTGTGACTCTAAATCGCATATTGTGGTACAGCCTTACATGACCTTTGCCATGGAGAAAAAATGAAAGCACTGGAATATTAGCCATGTCTATGTTTAGTAAATATGAGAAAGTTCCTTTGAAGAACTTTTTGTGTGTGTGTGTGTGTGTGTGTGTGTGTGTGTGTGTGTTTGTGTGTGTGTGTGTGTGTGTGTGTGTGTGTGTGCATGCGTGCGTCTGTGAAAGCATTGGTTTGCATGGATGAACTCACTTTTAGTTTCGGATGAACTGAAATGTACTAAAAAAACTTTCAGGATCCCACACCCGTAATAATGAATCTTTTATTTCTCATACATGCAGACAGTCAAAACATGCCGACAGTCAAAACAGAATCACCTAAACCATCAGACACAAGCACCATCTTGTTCCCATGTACTCAAATAAATGTAACACCCAAGACCAAAAATCAGCTTGTTTAAAGATTAGGTCAATTTAGAAGAGATTCCTCTGATTGTCCACGTTGTCTCCCTATCAAAACAACACGTTCACATGTCAAAGCTTTGTTGTAGTTTTGACAGGTGATATTCGTTGCCAAAGCAGCTTGAAGACCTATTTGCATTGAGAGTCAGTGATCGCAGGTTGAGACAGAGACATTCTGGCTGTGATTCAAATGTAGAAGTGAAACTACTGGTTACTGGAAATGTTTTAGGTGTTGTGATTTGGTGCGACGGTAAACTAATCGTTTGGCATAACTACGACCATAGCAGATGCACACATAAATCGTTGCCCTGGCTATACAGTTGTGCTCATAAGTTTGCATACCCTGGCAGAAATTGTGAAATTTGGCAAATATGACTGATCATGCAAAAAAACTGTCTTTCATTTAAGGATAGTGATCATATGAAGCCATTTATTATCACATAGTTGTTTGGCTCCTTTTTAAATCATAATGATAACAGAAATCACCCAAATGGCCCTGAGCAAAAGTTTACATACCCTTGAAGTTTTGGCCTTGTTACAGACACACAAGGTGACACACACAGGTGAAAATGGCAATTAAAGTTTAATTTCCCACACCTGTGGCTTTTTAAATTCTAATTAGTGTTTGTGTATAAATAGTCAATGAGTTTGTTAGCTCTCACGTGGATGCACTGAGCAGGCTATATGGAGCCATGGGGAGCAGAAAAGAACTGTCAAAAGACCTGGGTAACAAGGTATAGGAACTTTATAAAAATGGAAAAAGATATAAAACGATATCCAAAGCCTTGCAAATGTCAGTCAGTACTGTTCAATCACTTATTAAGAAGTGGAAAATTCAGGGATCTCTTGATACCAAGCCAAGGTCAAGTAGACCAAGAAAGATTTCAGTCAAAACTGCCAGAACAATTGTTCAGGATACAAAGAAAAACTCAAGAAAAATACAGGCTGCTCTGGAAAAAGACGGTGTGGTTGTTTCAAGGAGCACATTGCAATGATACTTGAACAGAAATGAGCTGCATGGCCGAGTTGCTAGAAAGAAGCCTTTACTGCGCCAATGCCACAAAAAAGCCCGGTTACAATATGCCCAACAACACCTTGACACGCCACACAGCTTCTGGCACACTCCAATTTGGAGCGACGAAACCAAAATAGAGCTTTATGGTCACAACCATAACCGCTATGTTTGGAGATGGGTCAACAAGGTCTATAGTGAACAGAATACCATCCCCTCTGTGAAGCATGTTGGTGTCTCACTGATGTTTTGGGGGTGTGTGAGCTCTAAAGGCACAGGGAATCTTGTGAAAATTGATGGCAAGATGAATGCAGCATGTTATCAGAAAATACTGGCAGACAATTTGCATTCTTCTACACAAAAACTTTGCATGGGATGCTCTTGGACATTCCAGCACAACACTGACCCTAAGCACAAGGCCAAGTTTACCCTCCAGTGGTTACAGCAGAAAAAGGTGAAGGTTCTGGAGTGGCCATCACAATTTCCTGACCTTAATATCATCGAGCCACTCTGGGGAGTTCTCAAACGTGTGGTTCATGCAAGACGACCAAAGACTTTGCATGACCTGGAGGCATTTTGCCAAGACGAATGGGCAGCTATACCACCTGCAAGAATTTGGGGCCTCACAATTATTACAAAAGACTGCACAATTATTACAAAAGACTGCACGCTGTCATTGATGCTAAAGGGGGCAGCACACAGTATTAAGAACTAAGGGTATGCAGACTTTTGAACTGGGGTCAGTTCATTTTTTTCTTTGCTGCCATATTTTGTTTTATGATGTGCCATTCTGTTAAGACCTACAGTTGAATATGAATCCCATAAGAAAAAAAGACATGTGTTTTGCCTGCTCACTCATATTTTCTTTACAAATGGTACATACAGCTCTGGAAAAAATTAAGAGACCACTGCAAAATTATCAGTTTCTCTGGTCTTACTATTCATAGGTATGTGTTTGAGTAAAATGAACAGTTTTGTTTTATTCAATGAACTACTGACAACATCACTCCCAAATTCCAAATAAAAATATTGTCATTTAGAGTATTCATTGTAGAAAATAACAACTGGTCAAAATAACCAAAAAAAAGATGCATTGTTTTCAGTCCTCAAATAATGCAAAGAAAGCAAATTCATATTCATTTTTCAACAACAAAATACTAATGTTTTAACTTAGGAAGAGTTCAGAAATCAATATTTGGTAGAATAACCCTGATTTTTTATCACAGCTTTCATGTGTCTTGGCATGCTCTCCACCAGTTGGTCAAATTGCTGTTGGGTGATTTTATGCCACTCCTGGCACAAAAATTCAAGTAGCTCGGCTTTGTTTGATGGCTTGTGACCATCCATCTTCCTCTTGATCAAATCCCACAGGTTTTCTATGGGGTTCAGGTCTGAAGATTGGGCTGGCCATGACAGGGTCTTGATCTGGTGGTCCTCGATCCACACCTTGATTGACCTGGCTGTGTGACATGGAGCATTGTCCTGCTGGAAAAAACAATTCTCAGAGTTGGGGAACATTGTCAGAGCAGAAGGAAGCAGGTGTCCTTCCAGGATAACCTTGTACTTGGCTTGATTCATGTGTCCTTTACAAAGACAAATCTGCCCGATTCCAGCCTTGCTGAAGCATCCCCAGATCATCACCGATCCTCCATCAAATTTCACAGTGGGTGCAAGACACTGTGGCTTGTAGGCCTCTCCAGATCTCCGTCTAACCATTAGACAACCAGGAAATTTGACTTGTCAGAGAAGATGACCTTACTCCATTCCTCTATGGTCCAATCCTTATGGTCTTTTGCAAACTTCAGCCTGGCTCTTCTTTGCTTCTCATTGATGAAGAGCTTTTTTCTAGCTTTGCACAACTTCAGCCCTGCCCCTAGGAGCCTGTTTCGAACCATCCTCGCCAAGCACTTCACCCCAGCTGCTGTTTGCCATTCTTTTTGTAGGTCATCTTGGTCAGTGGACAGTCGTTTTCGCCCTCTGCCAGTCTGTAGCTTTGATGTCCCCAATGTCTGTTGCTTGACCTTGTTCTTATGAGCCGCTGTCTTTAAAATTTTCAGGATGGAAGCAACCTGACGCTCACTGTATCCCTCTACCAGTAAAGCCAGAATTGAACCCTTCTTTTCCTCACTCAAAGCTTTTCTTTTCAACTCCTTTGTCATGCTGAATAGTTATTTTTTAATTCAAATTACCTTAAACTGTTTTTGCCATCCAGCTGGTCCTGTTGCAAGAGGATAGTGATGACCACAGCAGTGGTTTTTATACTTTTCCTCGTTAAATTAGATTTGGTTCAGGTAATCACCTAATCAGTACCTCATTAAATAAAATGAGGTGTGCCTGTGTTGGAATTTAACAGAGAATGGAATGGCTGCCATACATGTAGAGATGCTGATTTAAGAAAAATTAGGAGTGGTCTTAATTTTTTCCAGAGCTGTATATTACCAATTCTCCAAGGGTATGCAAACCTTTGAGCACAACTGTACTTCTTTACATCATATCCTGTACCAACAGCTACATTGCAGACTAACCTCAAAAAACCTGAAAACAATAATTAAAAAGATCTGTTAAAATAACAGCTGTTCCCCACAATTCACCTCATAACATCCCAACCTTTAATGCTGTGTCCTCTGTACACCCGGTTTGTTTTATTAGGGAAGATGACCCGCAAACTACTGTACAGGCCTATATATCGCACCAATTTATCATCAGTGGGGCAATCAGGCACACACCACGCCACGTTGTTTCCCCATCGCAGATGTGTTTCTCAACCGCCCAGCAGGAGGTGTCGTTGAGCTTTTGCTTATCTAGGAGGTGTGTTGTGTAATGTGGTTTAACCTCCATGCAGGCTGAGTAAGATGACAGTCAGTAGAGAGTCACGGGCCTGCTGCTTTCCCTCCCTCCGTCTGTCATGTTCTCTTTCCCAACTTCATGTTCTGGGTGTCGGCCGTCTTATTCAAACTGGAGGGATCATAAAAAACGTAATTTGCCCTCCTTAACGACGTTAAAGATGTTTTCACATGACCCTCTTCTTTGCGCAGAAATTGCCTACCTCCATGAAATGAACTCGCAATTATCTTTATCACTTCGGTACATTTTCATGGCACTGTCAATACCACCATATGGTGAAGAAGGCTGACATTTTGTTGAACACCATAGATGAGTCTCATGACTATATGACCGGAGCCAGCTGCAGACAATATTTTAAATAGCTGAAAATCAGACTTTCTAAATTTTTATGCTACTGTATTTTAATCATTAAGAGGTATGCAATTTCCTTGAGTCCAAAGAAACGGCACATTGACATCATGTAGGTGGACCGCATCTAAAGCAGATGACAATTGTTAACAATGTCCCTCTCTGTTGCCCTCACGGATCCCATTGGGCCTAACCCATTTGCCTTTGTATTCACAGGTACCCTGGCGGGAGTAGCAGACTGGGACTTCGACCCTGGAGGGGCTCCATAGGAGAACCATTTCCCGTGGGGCCAGAGCCGAAGGAGAACGGAGTGGAGGAGGACAGTCTCAGCGAGCTCGCCGTGACCCCAGAGGAAACGCTGTCTGAACCCCTGCCTGAAAGACCCTATTCCGGATCTAAGAACGGGCCAAAGAAGAGCCCCGGCCTGGTGCTTCGGAGGCAACAAAGCCTGGTCGTCTCAACAGGCGAGTGAAGGGGTCACATAGACAGATGTGACCGGAAACACACGTGACATAACAATATACTGTACCCACACAAGTGACATAACAATACACTGTACGCACACACAACATAACAATATGCTGTACACACGTGACATAACAATACACTGTACACACACATGACATAACAATACACTGTTCGCACACTCATGACATAACAATGCACTATACACACACGTGACATAACAATACACTGTACGCACACACATTACATAACAATGCACGGTACACACCCAGTATAACAATGCACTGTACACACATGTGACATAACAATACACTGTACGCATACATGACATAACAATACACTGTACGCATACACATTACATAACAATGCACTGTACACACCCAGTATAACAATGCACTGTACACACATGTGACATAACAATACACTGTACGCATACATGACATAACAATACACTGTACGCACACACGGCATAATAATTCACTGTACGCACACACGACATAACAATACACTGTACGCACACGTGACATAACAATACACTGTACGCACACGTGACATGACAATACACTGTCTGCCCATGTGCCATAACAATACACTGTACGCACACATGACATAACAATGCACTATACTCACACATGACATAACAATGCACTGTAAACACACAGTATAACAATGTACTGTACACACGTGACATAACAATACACTGTACGCATACGTGACACAACAATACACTGTACGCACACGTGACATAACAATACACTGTACGCACACACAACATAACAATTCATTGTACGCACAGACGACATAAAAATACACTGTACACACACGTGACATAACAATACACTGTACGCACACGTGACATGTCAATACACTGTACGCCCATGTGACATAACAATACACTGTACGCACACTTGACACAATACACTGTACGCACACACGTGCTCATGCGTTATTGTCCATTGAGCAGAGCAAGAGCGAGACAGTCTGAGGATTTCCACAGTGAAGACCCAGGAGGTCCTGCAGGGCAACGTGGTGAGGGAGAGCGCAGAGGTCACCGGCACTGTGGAGTAAGTATTGGACAGACCAACTGATCGCTTGCTTCATTGACCCAATGTCACTGCCACGTCTGGTTCAGTCAGTGACAAAGGTAGTCACTTATGGAGTTAGATGTGTCACAATATTCGTAAATATATCTGGAAAATCCGTGCGTATATTCATAAATACTCACAAATAAACTCACAAACTCACAAATAAAAAGAGGATTTGTAAATGTGAAAAAATATTTTGTAAATAAAAACATTATCTGTTAATATGTAATCATGTTTCACAAATATAAATAAAATTTGTGTATATGTAAAAACGTATTTCACAAATAAAACACAAATCTGCAAAACATTTACAACTGTTGCTTAACATTTACAAGTGTTGACTTACATTTACAAATCTTAAGTTTATTTACGGATCTGAATTTTATAGTTACACATTTTTGAGACACATTTTCCTTTGTGCGTGGTTTCAGTCAGAGGGCTCGCTTGGTGGGACTTATGGAATATCCGGACTGGAGCCTGGTAGATTGGAGTCTGTAGTTAGCTAGGACATGTTTTTGTGAGTATAACGTTTAATTGTGTTACAATATTTGACTGCATCACCAATGGGTAATACAACGCCAAGCGTGTTTTCGACTTCAGACAACTAACTTAAGCACAGTTAGTTATGTCAGCCTACATCTGGTTGGCTAGCTAGCCAGCTAGTAGGCTGTAGCTTAACTCAAGTAATGAAGGTATCTAACCCGACGACGTAACTGACTAGATAACGGTATGTTGTTGACGTGCACAGCTGCATTCGGTTAATTCAGTATGAGTCTTGCACATCGTGCTAACGTTAGTGGTTATAAAAGGAAAACTGTATGCATGTAATAGTGCTTAGAATGTAACTACCGAGTGATAGTATACCAACATCATGGTCCACCTACATCTTTAGTTTGATGTGTATGTACTTTTTATTTGGCAAGTATTGGTCGCCACTTGTCAACCTTTCATCACACATCCAATCAGAGAGAGAATTATATCTACTGCAGAACACTCAGTGCACTATTGGCTCTCACAGGTTACAGTGAGGGAAAAAATTATTTGATCCCCTGTTGATTGTATATGTTTGTCCACTGACAAAGAAATGATCAGTCTATAATTTTAATGGTAGGTTTATTTGAACAGTGAGACAGAATAACAACCAAAAAATCCAGAAAAACGCATGTCAAAAATGTTATAAATTGATTTGTCTGTTGCTGCTCCCATGCTCTGGAATAGTCTCCCATCTCACATTAAGTCCCGTTCCACCATTGCAATTTTAAATCAAATTTAAAGACCCACCTTTTTCTCTTGCTTTTAGTTCAGTCTGAGGTTGATTTTACATAATTTTAGTTGTCTTAAGTGTTTTCCATTTTAGTCTTGCCCTCTATGCATTATATATACTATTGTATTATATTATGTATTGTTGCCTTTTATGTATTATTCCTTTAATCATGTATACAGACCCGGTGGCACAGGGGCATTGCCTCCCAGCAAGAATTCTTTGCCCCCCAAAAATAGTTTGGGTTAGATGCTTCCCAATACTGTACTTCACTAATTACTGTTGGGAATGTAGGCTAGCTCTCTTGCCTTCATCTGCTGTTGGGAATGTAGGCTAGCTCTCTTGCCTTCATCTGCAAATGCGATTGAAGATGTGCTTTAACTGATGTGATCACTAAGTTACAAAGAATGTGTAACTACTGCAGTTACTAAAGCTTTCAAATTTGATTGACAGCTGTGTATTTTGCTAGTATAAAGCCTCAGCAAACAATGCATGCAAAGATTAATTGCTTTCCGTCCGTCGTGCTTTACCTACTATTCTATGTTGATAAAGGACAAATGTGCCAGTCCATGGCAATCAAAAGCCCGTCCAAAATGTTAATCCATCTGCCTCGACTGTAAAGCACTTTGAGTCAACTCCTGTTGTTTTTAAATGTGCTATATAAATAAAAGTGACTTGACTTTCCACCAAGTGGGATATTGGTAAAATTTCTCTCACACAAACACACACAGCTCGTGCGTGCGGAGGGTCGTATCTTCTGTTTACAGAACTGTCAACTTGTGTATCTGGGAGAACCGCACTGCTGACGTTACCGTGCGTCTGAGTCTCCGTAACCAGGGCAACGATGACGTTCAGTGACAGACATCTCGTATGTCATTCTGATTAAATACTTCTCCGCTATGTTTCATGAAACTCTTTTGGTTTTATTATTTTTCGTGTCAATCCAAGCTTAAAGTAGGGTGTGCACAAAACAAACCGCGTCCCGTATTGATTCTGTAAGGGACAGTGCATTTTATTTTTCAATACGAGACGATACAGTATTATACGGGACGGGTGGCAACCCTAGGTTAGATACCTTCATTACTTTAGTTAAGCTACAGTAGCCTACTAGCTGGCTAGCTAGCCAACCAGATGTAGACTGACATAACTAACTGTGCTTAAGTTAATTGTCAGAAGTCGAAAACACGCTCGGCGTTGTATTACCCATTGGTGATGCAGTCAAATATTGTTATACAAATAAACATTATAAATACATTTCAGGAAAAACGTGTCCTAGCTACCTATAGACTCCAATCTACCAGGCTCCAGTCCGGATATTCCATAAGTCCCACCAAGCGAGCCCTCTGACTGAAACCACGCACACGAGAACTTGTCGACCGAAGGAACGTGTCTCAAAAATGTGTAAATATAAAATTCAGATTCTTAAATAAACTTAAGATTTGTAAATGTAATTCAACACTTGTAAATGTTAAGCCACAGTTGTAAATGTTTTACAGATTTGTGTTTTATTTGTGAAAGATGTTTTTACGTATTCACAAATATTATTTATATTTGTGAAACATGTTTACATATTTACAGATAGAATGTTTTTATTAGAATGTTTTTATTTACAAAATATTTTTTCACATTTACAAAACCTATTTTTATTTGTGAGTTGTGAGGAATATACGCACAGATTTTCTATATATATTTACGAATATTGAGACACATCTAACTCCATAGTCACTCCTTTGCGTCAGAAGGTTCTGTCTACAGTGAATAGAGGTAAAGCATCTTGCATGGTTATTCAATTAGCTTTTATAATAAACATGCCTTAACTGTCAAAAGCATTCAGAATCAAATTCATGCCAACTTGAAGGTTTTTCTACTTCAGGTAGCAGCTGAAGGTTTTTCTGCTTCAGGTTGCAGCTGAAGGTTTTTCTACTTCAGGTTGCAACTGAAGGGTTTTCTAGTTCAGGTAGCAGCTGAAGGTTATTCCTGACTTTCCCATGTTGCACCTCTCTGTTTTATTATATTTTACTAATGATGACAAACCAACACAGACACACCCGCATTGGGTGGAACCTTCACACCCTAGCGACGTCTAGGCCAGGAGAAAATATATACAGACTCACACACACACGCACACACACATACACACAGACACCCAGGGGAACCACATCGACATGCTTAACAAGCCAGTAGTGATTAACAGTCTATTCAGTCTGTTGATTTGGCGTGAGCCCTCCGTGTGTGGTTAGTGAGGCTTTTAGAGTGGGGCCCTAAAGAAATCTATTCAATTCTAGTCATTTAGCAGATGGGCCATATACAATAGTGAGAACATACGTTTTTGAAACCCTTCGTGGAAATTCAACCCACAACCCCGGCATTTCAAGTGCCATGCTCGCACCCAGTGAGCTACACTGGACGAATCAGATGAAGACACATCACCGTCTTCGAAGAGGGCATGGCGCCTGACTATCATACCTGAAGTGCCCTCGACTCAGCGGAATACATTCTTTGTGCCTAACGTTAGGCGTGACTCTGAGTGGGAACGGCCACCTGCATACTCTGATAATTACGACAATTAACTGTAGAAAGTATTATGTGTGTCTGGGAGGGGTGCTCGATGTAGACATGGGCTGTTCACGGTACAAATCCCATTTGTACGTCATTTATGTAAAGGACCGATCATCAGAGACACCATTTTAGGACATGTCAATTGTTTACAGCCACCAGAGTAGACAGTTCACCAAACCAGTCCCTGGGCAGGTTAAATAAAACACTTAGAGTGACTGTACAGACCGACAATGAGCACACACAGAGCAAATTATGACAAGCAGACAGAACTTTAAATACAAGGTATTCCGTATATAACAGCCCAGGATATTTGTCTTCGGTCAAGCACCTTGAGAGTCTTGTTTGTGGACGGACTGAATGGGGTTTTGACGTTGCACAGCTCAAGCCCAACTTGTAAATCAATGTGTTTAGTTGGGGGAGGATAGTAGTATTTAGTGTTGCTGCTCCTTTAGTTAAACATGTACTCTGTTATAGATACACAGTGTAGTAACTGCTGTAAACTAATCTGGTCGGTATGCCCTTACCCCCCCAGGACAGACAGAATCGACAAGGTGATTAAGCAGTGGGAGGGCTCCTTCTTCAAGGGGAATCCCAAGCTGCGTAAGAAGTCGGTGTCGCTGCGCTTTGACCTGCACATGGAGGCAGCGGACGAGGGCAGTGGCCAGGCCAAGCAGGACAGCCTACCCGATGTGGAGGTCCGCCTGGTGATGAAGAGGTCCCGCAGCATCCCCACCATCACCCAGTGACCCGGCTGGTCGTCCGCGCCTTTGATGGGGGGGGGGGGCGGCAACCACAGCAATGGATTTCAGTTGTCGAGTGGTCATGTCGCCGCGGCGACAGCGCGTGCCATGTCACTGACCCATGATATCACTGCGGTATAGTCCTCCCCTACGTTTGACTGTGACATCGCCATGAGAACCGCATTGCATTGCCCAAAGTGGTGTTTCTGTTATAACCCATAGTCAACACTGTGACATCAGCAACACTTTGGCAACCTTTGTGACAACATCACTTTCACACGTCAAAACCATCCTTGCAATGTCTAATAAACCACAGGAGGGGGGGGGGGGGCGTTGTAATTCAGAAAAACA
>JACXGI010002010.1:0-29576 GCA_016801175.1 Esox masquinongy | reverse complement strand
ACTGTATAATCCATACTTTAATAGCAACTAACCCTTTATACAGGTGGTGGGAAATATAAACAGGGGAAAAGGATGAGCTATGACAGAGTTGAATGTGGCATAATACTGTAAACATTCTAAGGGACGTTTTTTTCTTGTCAATTTGCTCTGTGTAAACACTAATGGACTTGCTATGCAGTTGTCAATGAACCTAGTCGTAAAGGATTGCCTCTGGCTGAAACCTGTACTAGTTGCTTTTTCTTACACTGTATACATGATCTGTAGATGGAGAATATGGCCAGAGTCAAAACAAAGGCAACTAAAATTGAGATGTACAGTACAAAATCCAATTGATATCCCCCAAACTGCTTACTGTGACCCAAACAGCAGTGAGTTTAGCTTCCAATCTTACCTTCCTTCTTACATCTCAGAGATATATCCTTATTTAATCAGAAGGGGGCGGTATTTGTAAATATTCACACTTGAATGCTTAGGGATTGTGGTGTCTTATACATTATATATGATGAAATATACAAATAATATATTTGATTTTTTTGCTATGTTTTTGAGTTGGCGCCAAAGATTTGAAAAGGAAATAAAAACGTGCATTGCAGTTGGGTGCCTCTTATCTAAAAAAAAAGTTTTGGAAGAAAAATAATCTATGCAGTTCTTCATGCGCTTGATTAGCTCTGCTTTGTGGAGTAACTGGAACTAGATTTTAGAGCTCCTTAACTTTAGAAAGAAGCGTCATGCTTTGATCTAACAATTTCTTCATTTAAATAAAAAGACCACAAATGCTGTTTGTTGTTTAGTTTTTTTTTACCAAATAATTATACAACAGCATACAGTATGAATGCTGTTCTGCAGAAATAATGTATTTTCTCCATCAGACCATTCTATTTATTTGTGTTGGCATGTGTTAGGGATGTGGAGATAATGAGCTTCCAATAGGATGCAAGTCACAAACACTCAACCACATTATTATAACTTTATTATAAAGTTTATTATCATCCCAACCATAAAATAGATAAGTCAAAATATGAAATATATATATATGTTTTCATTCAATGTACAATAATATACAACAACAAATATATGTATTGTAGTGGCAAAGGGGCTTGGTGGTGGAGCTCAACACACCTGCTAATAAAATAGGAAGCACTCCAGAGAAGTTGAGGAGAGAGAGCCCCCAAACCTATGGCCTGATTCTTCTGTAGTTATTATATTATTTGATGTATGCACAACTAAACCTAAGATTAGACAAGCGGGAGTAGAGCTTCTGTTTCAAGTTTGTTCATTTAGGTTTGACAGAACCTTTTTTTGTAACCTTGAATAAACACCCTGGCCAGTGCCCTGTGGAACCGGCGCTCTTGGCCTCCAGTGTCTTCACCTTGAATGAGCCTACTCACCCCTCAGACGCTACACTAAATATGCATATATGATTGAGTGCAGGCATGAAAACATTATTGGCTTAAAGTATGACAAATAAATAATAATTTGAACCATGCTGGATCCAAATTCAAAATTGCATGCATATAAATCATACATTACATAAAACCATGTATCAGTGTCAATATAACAGTTGAGAGTTGATCTCCAAGTTAGAATTGGTCTCCAAGTGAATCTACAGTGTTACTATGAACTTCCAGTGCTTTTCAACTTAGTTAATATAACTACCATGTATTTAATCAAAGTTCCCTTTAGAATGAACTCCTGATTCTGTATGTTTCGGCTAAGCAGAAGACAATCAGTGAACAAGACAGTGATCTAGATCAGTAGTAAACTTTGGGCAACCCTTTCTGTACAAATTATACAATCTTAGGGCTTGTAACAGCAATAAATCAATGGGTCTGTAATGTTGAATAATTGAAGAACACCACATTTTTATGAACAGATCACAATCTCCGCCGAAGGGATTCCTTCTGCCGAAGGAATCCCTACATTTTAGAGGATTTATACTTCTAGTTACATGAGGGTATATTATGAGCCTGGGCCCCTGGCCTTATCACTGGGACCCAGGGGGCGTCTGACTGTAATTCCGGGGATGACTTCTTAAATAAAGTTGTTGCTACGTTTTGGTTAGGATGCCCTGTGTCAACTCAATGGTGGGGTTGCAGGGCTGAAGGGGGTCGTACTCCGCGAAGACGTGGCACACATTCTCCGTACCAGCCTCAGTGCCCTTTGCCACTATGCCAAACATCCTGGAGGGAGAAAATTGAAGTCAGATATTAGCCTAGGGTACATAACGTTGTTAGCTTTAATTCACAAGTCTTACAGATTGTGCCGCTGTCATAAAAATGATGATGGACGCTACTACTGGAAACAGTAACCTACCTTGCTGGCTTTGAGCTTTTATGCCAACTGTAAGGAAGAAAGAGACACATGCACAGATTAGACTATTTGGCAAGATGGTGACTTGAGAAACATTCCTGTCTGGACTTCATCCTGCCGTTGACATGGTGATACGGATTTTGTAGTTTTTTTAAAGGGGTAACTCACAATCTTTTGTCGGGATCTTCGCCGCTGTAGCTGAGCATGTGTACAGGGTAGTGACGTCTGAAGAAGAGCCTGTCGAGACAAAACAAGTTGTTGGATTTAATTTTTTATCAACTTTCTTCAATTTTCATCAAAGCAAACAAGAAAGGCAGGCAACTTCGGCCCTTATTCTGGCCTGGGACACCTTGGACACTGATCCTTTTAGCGGGTAGAACAAAAACAGACATGTCTTGTCCCATCCTACTTATGACCATCACCAGCTTTAGACTTCTCTGCAGATAATGCAATCCAATTCAAATGTATTTTTCTTACTTTCTCTGGATGTCCGTCACAGTGATGCCTTTTGGGGACACCTTCAGGTTGACTATGGTGGGTTTGATGATGCTTGTGTCCTGGAAGATGGCAGACACTGCCTTCTGCACAGCGCATGGTCCTGTCAGCATCTCAATTGGGATGGCATTGAGGTAAAGGAAATTGCAAGCTATGGAAAAAAACAAACAGTTCATCAATGTAAGACAATGCTCAGATTGTTGGGTTGATGCAAAAAAGTTCTAAGTGGGCTCACTGCAACCTGTGAGAAACTGCTAACTAGACGCTAGTAGCGTTTCAGCCAATGTTGTCATCAGCTCTCTACAAAGGCCACCACTCCATTGCCTAGTGTTGGAGGCTTAGTAAGTGATAAGTAACAAGCTTTCATGTTGTGATTTGTGTAGCTGTTAGGCAATCCTGTTACATGTTGATGTCTATTAGGCCTGCTTTCCAAAATGTTGTCATGGTCCAAACAGTGTGTGCAGTGTACAGTGCCCTCAACGAATACTGGCACCCTTGTTAAATATGAGCAAAACGGGCTGTGAAAGAAATGTCTTTTCTGTTTATCCTCTTGGTCTTTTATTCAAAATATTCATAAAAATCAATTAATTGAAGTAATATGATGGAAAAAATGAAAAAATACTTTGCTCCAAAACGTGTGTCACACTTACTGGCCCCCTAGAAATTCCTAAGAGTAAAATCTAACTGAAGTATATTCCCATTCATATTTTACATTTTTAAGTTCACCTGAGTTATTTGGACCACTTAAGTGGTAAGCCATGACTTCCTGTTTTACTGTGGTATAATTATAAGGTGACACACAGGCCAAATTCCAATAGTCAGCCATCACTGTAGTGACCCAAGATTACAGTAATGATGTCCGACCAAAGGTTGTTGAGCTGCACGAATCAGGAAATGGCCATAAGAGCATTTTATGGCCATAAGAAAAAGGTTGAAAATGACCGTTTCCACTATCAGCGGAATAATTGAAAAGTTTAAAGCAACCTGAGATGTTAACAATCAGCTTGGAAGAGGATGTGTGTCTGTATTGACACCACGCACAGTGAGGAGGATGGATCAAGTGTCTCCAAAAAAATCTCCAAAACAACGATCAGACGGCACCTACATGACCACAGGTTGTTTGGGAGGGTTGCCGTAAAAAAAAACTTTGCTGTCATCAAACAACAAACTCAAGTGTCTACAGTTTGCCAAACGTTTCTGGAACCGGGTTCCATGGTCAGATGAGACCAAAGTAGAGCTCTTTGGAAACAAACACCAGATGTGGGTTTTGGCGTAGACAGAAAGATAGCCATAAAGAAAAGTACCTCATCCCCACTGTGATGTACGGTGGTCGATCTTTGATATTGTGGGGCAGTTTTTCTTCCAAAAGTCCTGGACAATTTGTTAGGATACATGGTATCATAGACTCCATCAAGTACCAGCAGATATTATATCAAAACCTGACTGGATCTGCCAGGAAGCATAAACTGGGCTGTGAGTGGACCTTCCAGCAAGACACTGATCCAAAGCACACCTCAGAATCAACACAAAAATGGTTCACTGACCACAGAATCAAGGTTTTGCCATGGCCATTACAGTTCCTTGACCTAAACCCCATAGAAAACCTGTGGGATGAGCTAAAGAAGAGTCCACAAGCGTGGACCTCGGAGTCTGAAGAATCTGGAAAGATTCTGTATGGAGGAATGGTGTCAGATCCGTTGCCATGTGTTCTTCAACCTCATTACGCATTATGGAAGACTGAGCTGTTATCTTGGTAAACGAAGGCTGAACAAAGCATTAAATGAAGGGGTGCCAATAATTGTTGCTCACATATTTGAGAAAAATATTTGTTTTATAATAAGAATTTATTTTTTCATTCAATTGTTTTACTTTAATTAAAGGCTCGATTTTTGTTTATATTTTGAATGATGCATGGCTCAACTGGAGATTACGTTTGCTAACTGTTAAACGTTGGCCTAAATTTATTTAATTTGTATATTGTGAAAATTAGAACTGAAAGATTAAATGTATAAAATGTACCATAACCAAGAAGTAGTGCAATTGTCTTTTTAGTTTGCTCAGGCAAGTTATTAAAAGATAATTAGATAGCACTATGAATTCTAGCAAGTACTCATATAGCTACGTGGTCTCGCTAACGCGACCCAGATAAACATACAGCGAGGAGCTGAATAGGACTAGAGCTGGAACCGGCTAGAGTATAGACTACCCTAAGCCATGATTTTAAATTCATGAAGTAAGATGTTGATTCATGTGATTTTTTAGAGACAGACGAATATGAAGCAAGCAGACGTGAACTGACTGACAGTGGACATCAGAACCAGATAACCTATAGTGAAAGGTGAGTGCACAATTCTCACCGGTCTTCTCTTCTGTTGCAGTCCTGTCATTGGTCTCTTCTTTGTTCGAATCTGTGGACCAAACAAAAAGTCATGACCGAATTTTATGAGTCGTTTGTAGAATATGTTGCTCACATCATTGTATCATGCAGTACAATGTATGTAAACGTCAGCAAGTGTCTTGTTTTTTGGCTAGATTTAGGCTAGATGTTTAGATGTAACATACCATATGGCTGGAGCCGAAGTTTGCAGGGTAGGGCATATGGAGTGATGGTGTGTTGGTAGACAAGGGCAGAAAGACTACCTGCAAAGGGTTTAAAAAGTGGAGGTATTATAAAAGTAATTAAATGCAGGGCCACAATTATCAGTATTTAGTTGATGTTCTTTCAAGGAGTGTCCACAAGAGGGCAGTGGTGGTCTTTCAGTGTCTTGGCATACGGCACGTTCATGCACCAGGAGCTATTACATGATCTAGTGCAGCAACATAGCTACGTCGCCATGTTTTAGATCTGCGTAGCATATCACAGTCAGACCTAGAGGCAACTTTTTTTTCAAGTTTACAATGTGTGACTGATACGGCATATTGCATTTCCCTTTCTATTCTGCATCTCCTTTTTTATTTATTCATTTTAGTTTGTATACTGCAGTTCAGCTTTTAGCTACCAGTGTATAATTTACAATAAACCTTCCTTTGACATTCTTCTTATCTCCTGTTTTTTATGATCCAATGTAATAACAAAGCAGCCTCAATATAACCAACATGTCAACATTTTATAACTCAGGTGTTTGAACTAGCAATCTTTCGGTTACTTGGCCAACCCTCCAACCACTTGGCTATCTGCTACTTATATCACTTTTCTAGCTAAAGCTAATATAAATCTACTTTCGTACTTTATTACAATAGTTTCCTAATCAGTTTCATAATCATAATAGTTTCATAATCAGGCTTACTGAATATACGTTTACTGTCATTGCCCAAGGTCTGTAGGGCCTGATAAGGAACCACAACAGTAACAATGATAGGGTGGGGTTTTCTGTCTAGACACCTTAGAGATCTTACCACGCCTGTATAGGTGTTTTCACCCATAAGCCAATAACCCATTAACCACATCATATAGCAATCTGTCAGTTGATTATGAGGGGGGTGACATGGCGAGCAATCATTGATTGATGCATGCAACTTCTGAGCTAGGGAATTCGACCATCACTGACTTCAGGAGCACACCCGATGAACTCAAATCTTTCAGGCTTCCGAAAAGCAAACAGCTCCATCCCTCCCAGTGTCCAGGAGGCCAGCTAGACGGCTGACTCAACCAGTATTATCTTTCAGACACCTCCTATGCCAGGGCGTGTTCCTTTTGTTAAAGCGCTTTTGATGAACTACTCACTGTAACTCTGTAAACGCGGGGTTGATGGATCATTGATTCATGGTGTGATTAAATAGCCGGAACCTACTGTGCTTTGTTTTGTCTTGCAGCTCCTTGCTAGTCGTTTAGAAAGTTGGCAAGGCAACACAGGTCTAGGACACATGCTAGTTTCCTACTCACCAAAGTATGGTTCCTGAGAGGAGCCTTTGATACGAACACCCTTGGCCGACGATTCAATAAGAAAATGTCTCACAAGCTCCGAGCTGCTCTCCGCTGGAATAAAGCATTGGACAGAAAGATTCAGGAAAAGCGGAAAGCCAAGCAGTCTAGAAGCTAATATGACAGATAAAATGTGGGCCCCTGGCTACTGTGATGTGATTGTGATGGGCATGGTGTGCCGTGACTGGGCGGTTATAATAGCTGCCGTGTATGAAAGCCAGGAATCAATCCCTGCTATAGCATTCCTGTAACCAAACACCAATGGGTGTTTTGCACTCCCACTAGGTAGACATTAGGAACCATCAATGGTTGCACAACAGGATAACCTCAGACGGACGTGCCCAGTCAGGTTAGCAGGAACGCAAGTTATGTGCGTTCAGTTTAATGTGCTATAGTGCCATTTATAGGACTGAGAAGGGGTGTGTGTCTGTGCACAATCTCTCAACACAATCTCTCAAGTGTGTGTGTGTGTGTGTGGGTGGAGTTTTTCTGGGAAGAGGTGTATTGTACTGGGCATGACCTAAGAATGGCTTACCTGGTTGGCCATTTGAGGACATATTGGCGGGAACCTGGTCCACCTTCATGGCCAGGCCAAAGGAGCCCCTGTAGGACGTGCTATCTCTCACCACAAAGGTCCCCGCTTCCTGGTTCATCACTATGGCCTCCGCTGCAATCACACAGATGGGGCAGACATGACTCAGATGGTGCTGGCATATCCGCATTGTTTGCCACCTAAATACGACTATGCATTAATGTTGTAGATAAGGGTTTCATAGTAGCAACAGAGATAGTGTTGTTTCACTTGTTGAATTGCGGTTGTTTATGGAGGAAGTGTACCAGAAGAGTATCTGATGGTGTGAAAAGGGTACGAGGGGGAAAAAAGAGCGAGATTTTGTTAGAACGCAAACTCACCCTGAACTCTGTTGATGTGCGGGCGGAACCAGAACTTGGATGTATCCATGACGAACTTCATGGAGGACTGGCTGCCTTGGAATGGGCTTTGGAAAGCTGCGCGGCCACAAAATCAAATACAGATGTTATTATTGAAAACACACACAAACCTTTTCCCAGCAAAGTTTTTTGATAGATTTCGAAATGGCCCGACGAGTGTCATGGTCATTGGGACTCACAGGGAGACGGCGACAATGGCCTGGAGCCGGACGTCTGCACAACCTGCATAATGTCTGAGACGGTTGCCTCTGGAGGGGTCTGGGAGCTGAACTTTGGCTCCGGAGCTCCATTGATCAACACCACGGGGATGTCGGTCAGGGAGCCCGCCAGAGAGGCGGGGCTGCTGTGAGAGCTGCCGTGAATTCCCTGGAAGTGGTCGAGCGGCGAGGGGCCAGTCGGCGAGGGTTTTTCCGGACTGTGCTTGCTGCCAAAGGGCCTGGTCAAATACCTGGGCATGTCACTGAAGGAGCTGGAGGTCTGGCAGAGGACAGACTCGGGGCTGTCTCCTTCACTGTCACTGACCAACGACTGGTAACTGTTGGATGGAAGCCACGGTTACAGCGCTTCTGGCATCAGTTGACAGTAATCTGTGACTAGTCTATTACTAGTCCACTACTGTCCATTACTAGTCCATTACTGTCCATTACTAGCCATTACTAGTCCACTACTATCCATTACTAGTCCATTACTAGTCCACTACTATCCATTACTAGTCCATTACTAGTCCATTACTGTCCATTACTAGTCCACTACTATCCATTACTAGTCCATTACTGTCCATTACTAGTCCATTACTGTCCATTACTAGTCCACTACTATCCATTACTAGTCCATTACTAGTCCACTACTATCCATTACTAGTCCATTACTGTCCATTACTAGTCCATTACTGTCCATTACTAGTCCACTACTATCCATTACTAGTCCATTACTGTCCATTACTAGTCCATTACTGTCCATTACTAGTCCACTACTATCCATTACTAGTCCACTACTATCCATTACTAGTCCATTACTATCCATTACTAGTCCATTACTGTCCATTACTAGTCCATTACTGTCCATTACTAGTCCACTATTGTCCATTACTAGTCCATTACTATCCATTACTAGTCCATTACTAGTCCACTACTATCCATTACTAGTCCATTACTAGTCCACTACTATCCATTACTAGTCCATTACTGTCCATTACTAGTCCATTACTGTCCATTACTAGTCCCATACTATCCATTACTAGTCCATTACTATCCATTACTAGTCCATTACTATCCATTACTAGTCCATTACTGTCCATTACTAGTCCATAGGACAAATGTTCAATGGAATATTTTACATTAGAATTTATATGAAACAATATAAATAACGGGAATTGAATAATGACTGTGATCCATATAGACCATGGCGACGGCTACACGGACATTGTATTGTTTGTGTCCTAACCTGCCCCTCATGTAGCTGGTGTCAGAGCCGGGGGATGTGGAGAGCTGTGAGGCAGCGCTGTTCCTGTGAGAGTAAGACATGCGTGGCATCCCCGCGGAGCAGAACGGGCCCGTCTCGCCGGCCTGCATGGAGGGCGACCGCCGGCGGGGGGCACTGCCGCACGGCAGGGGGGGCCGACAGGAGGCTTCGGAGAACACCAGAGAGCCGTTGGGGCTGCAGCCGGAGCCGGAGGTGCGGGGGATGGGAACGCTGCAGGACGGAGAGACGGGCCGGCCGAGGGTCCCCGTGGAAACACCTCTGGGGATCAGCACACATCTGGACACGTCTTCTTCTGGAGAGAAGTCATCTGCGGAGGACGGAGGACGTCGTCAGGACATGGGGCAAGAGGAGCTGAATGAATGTCAATTTAATAGACGGGACGGAACATCTAATGTGCTATTATGCTGTTAGTATGGTGTTATCTGAGAGGAGAGAGTGGCTTTACCAGGAAATTATCTGTCCTGCCAGCAGTAAGTCCGTTTATTTTAAAGGATTATTTCCTTGTGTCTCTAAAATAGGTGAAAGCATCCATATATTTTTAGGTCTTGAACGTTTCCTTCTTTAAAATCTGTTGAAATAGGCCTGTTGATCAATAATCATATTAATTGCGGTGTAGTGTTGCTTTATCGAAAGCCACATGCTCTACTGTAGAGCCAGAACGGTGGATGTTGTAGAGACTTGTTTAATCCATACACTCACACATCCAAATCCTTTCCCATCAATGGCTTTATTTCTGTTCTGGATGGATGGACTTGTTAAGTGGGTCAAAAATACATTTTAGTGGGCTGTGAAGGGAAAATACATAGTTCCTCTGCGTTATGCAGGATTTTACTTGTTCAGGTGAGTCCCTCCCAGAACCCGATTTACTCAGCTGCTGTGCTCATATACACCTAGAAAACACTGTGTTCCTGTTCTGATAATAAGGAACAAGTACTCAGTCATCCAGACGTTTGAACTTGTCCTGTTTCTTTCTGGCTGACTATACGATCTCCCTGCCAGGTGTGATAGCCTGTGGCCTCGTTAGTGTGTAGTGACTGGAGGTATCCTGGAATAAGGAACTATAAGGGTCTTTATGGTGGAACCCATCTATGGAATCGTGCTCATTCTGCTGTGTACGTTTTTCAGACCCTGTCAGAAGGTAGCTGTCGATTTGATAGACTGCATTTACAGCACCTACATGCGCCTGCCTACAATGTACCGTGTCTGGTATTTGGTCCGGGCAGTAATCCCGGAGCTGAGCAATTATACTTACGTAAATTATGGGTGAATTTTTACATAGCCTCGGGCCATGGATACATGAACTGGGCATGATTAAAGTTGTTATTCAGCATTCTCTGGCTTATTTTATGAGGGAAAGGTACATTAGGTACTACTGGTGCACTTTGAGAACAAGCGTGCTAGTGAATATCTATGGAAAGACAGATTGGGCCACACTAAAGCTCTATAGATAATGATCAGGCTTTACAAGTGCCTCTCTCACTGGCCTACCTGTGCAGTGGACGCGGGATGGGCTCCTCTTGTTGACGGCGATGGGCTCGAACGTGGGGTCCAGCTCCAGAATGAGCTGGTTCAGGTTGTCCATGGAGATGTCCAGCTCGTCACAGTCACTGCTGGTTTCCATCGCGAGGCTGGGACCGCACCCCCGAGCCTTCATCTGAGCAGGGTCCATGCAGGTGCTCTGGCCCACCCTCAGAATGTGATTGGGTATAATGTGGGACATGGCTCCGACCACAGGCATCTGAAACCCAGACATCAGTGGGATGAGAATAGATGAGATCGCTTCCAGAGGCGTGTCAAATGGATGAATAATAGTCATTACTTCTATTAACCCGACAGGAAGTGTGTGTGTGGGTGGGAGGGAGGGAGGGAGGGGGATCACAGACTCATCCCCCTCACTGTCTTTCCTGTGAGCTCAGACAAGGCAAGGCACCCGGTGAGTCACAGGGCGCATGTAGGGTTGCCATGACAACACAATCTTTGTTGCCCTAACAACACTTCCACTGCTGATACAGCAGTGGCCACATGTTCTGGACACTGATCAAGCGCTGTAATTACACTACTACAAGATGAGCATTGGTGAGAAACTCCTCCTAAATAACCCCTTTGGCGTTGCTGCACTGTAGCCTGCTTTTTCCCACACCCAAGGCAGTAAGGAACATCTGACATGTGATATGGCACTGACACTGCTCTCCAGTGACCTCAAAAACCAATCTACTCCCATTGGAGGCAACACCTACTGGAGCAGCCAAGGCATGGATTTGTAGTGCAATAAGCAATAAGGACTGAGGTTTTAGCACTAGGTTTATCTCATCTGCAACTTGATTATCTAAGACAACAAATTATGCAGATATTGCACTTGATGGTTCCAATGGAATTAGAGCAGATAGGTTGGGTTAAGGTGGAGGCGTCAGCATTTTTATATAAAATCACCTTGCAGTAAGTCTGTTCTCTGTTCATCAGGAATTTGAATGGCTATAATTAAAGTATTAGGAAACAATTCTAATATTACTATTTTTGTAATATATTGCCCTCCATCTGCCAAGAAAGTTTAGCAAAATCACCTAATAAACATTTCGATCAATTCATTTCTATGTTTGAATAAAGGAGAAGTAAAAAAGACTGTTTAAGTCCATACTATTAGTCTATCCAGGGACCAACATCATATGTTTTCCCATGTAGCTCACTTGATGGTTTGATTCCCATGCAGGGCCAGTATGAAAATGTGTGAGCTCCCTGGTGTAAATCACTCTAGATACGAGTGTCAGCTAAATTACTTAATTTTTTTTTTAAGTAAAATCACTCCATGTAAGCAATGTGTCATATCTTAAAGTCAAATTTTGAATATAAATTATATTAGTACTTTTACATTATTACTTAAAAACATAAACCCCTTTTGTATCCCTCCCTCACCAAAACCATAGTTACCTCCCTCCCTTCTGTTTATTTGGTATTTGAAGTCATATTTAAATTTCAGAAACACAAATCCCTTCGCTCTCCCTACTCTACATTTTTTAGGAACAGTTATTTCAGCACAAATCTTTCTATATGTTCAAGTCATTTTTTTGTTCTGTTTTCCCATTATCAAGTAGGTTTAACCAAACAAAATAAACTTACAAATAATGTACAGTTATGTTATCATAGAAAAATATACAATTAAATAAATACTTTTGGGAGATCTTTCCCAGGGTCCCCTGCAGTATTTCCGTGGACCCCTCTTATGTTGATATTGTGAATGTGTCTTACCTGTTGTTCGTGTCGTCTCGTTCTCAATGTGTTAGGAAAGGGGCTGTCAGTATCCCTAAGGTTTAAATTTTAAATTATTCCAAGTGTGGAGTGCTTTTATTGATAGCTCCCAGCCCCTTCTATTGTCAACCAATCAGCAGTCACATTCACAAGCCCATGCAGCTGCAACATTTAGGGTTAGGCCTGATGATGTAATCAGAATGTGTGACTGATCACTACGGTAACTACAATGCGGGAAGTATACAACTGACGGAGTAATGTGTTATTCAAACTCTGAGTCTTATTTAGACTCAAAACCATAACATGTTTTCCTTTGCTCTCAGAGAAATAGTAAATAGCACAATCCCCATAAGCTATACATTTTTGTTGAAGGCGCTTATATGCAAGGAAAATTGCCAAATCTCACATGGTTAAGTCCTATACATTATCCATGTCTTAAAATTGATCTCTATTTTCATTAGCATATGTAAAGCAAAATGCTGTGGTATGAGATGTGTAACAACTCATCATTTTTTTGTTTCTTAGAAAGGGCAATAGAAGAATGTGAAGGGACAAACCCTTTCTCAAACCCTTTTTGGGAATCCCCAAAGTTTTGTAATGAGATGTCTAGCCTTGTCTGATTACTGATAACCTCCTCTGCAGTCTCCCAGTCTTCATGTGAAGTGTTGGTTGTTGAGCAAAGTCGTTGTATTCTGAAAGTTGTGTAGTAACTTATCATAGCTCTATTCTGTTCAGTGGAAGTGGGGGATTACACATCTTCACATTTGATAAAAACAAACTGTCAAGTCAGCCAATAAATGGTATGGGCATACGGATGAATGAATGGCTCCATTGGTAAAGAAATCTAGCCTTTAATTTAGGTAAAATTGTTAAATAGAAAATTAATTTTTGAACCAGAAAAAATATTAATGAATAAACATCTCACAATTCTTGCACTCTGCCTTTAGTACTTTGTGTACTACGTCTTGCCAAGATGACAGCACTGAGTCTTCTCATTTACTGTTTGATAGGGTAAGGGAATATCTAGAAAGGGATCTGAGACCAGTCATTAAGATCCAGGGTCCTCGCTTGTGGGCTCTCATCTTCAGCTTACCCCACAGGTTTATTATTGGGGTTTAGGTTTTGTTGAATCTGGAGGAATGCTTTTGATCAACATCCTGCTGGAAGATCTGATGACGACCCAGTTGTAGCCTCCTGGAAGAGGCAAACATTTTGCACTAAAATCTCCTGTTACTTGGCAGAGTCCTTGATGCCGTGTTTTGTTAGGTGAATGGAAACTGACTAGACACTCACTTTCATGACCCACCTCTGGTGTTTGTAACTAAATAGCTCTATTTTTGTTTTAACTGATCATAAAACCTGCCTCCAATCAAAATTCCAATGTTCAGCAGATTTCAGGCACTGATGTTTGTCTTCATAGGAGTATCATGGAGGGGCAGTCGGCCTATTTATAGTTCTGAAGATTTGGTGACCCCAAGATTTAACTAGCTTATACAATTCTCCAACTTTGACCCTCGGACCATCCATACTCTGCATGGGATCAAAATACACCTCTGTGCTCTTCCAGGCAGGTTCATCATAGCTGCAGTAGATTTAAATTTACAAATTATTGCCCTAATAGTGGATATGTGCATTTTCAGGCATGTATTTTTTTTTATAGGAATTATCTTAATTATAAAGGTCAACAAACTTTTGTCTCTTTATTTTTGTTCTCTGTCCTTGCCCATGTTTATAGATAAATGAGGAAGTTTGGCATCTATGTCAACTCATATTTATTCCCTAGTGAAAAAAGATGTCATGGATGTCCACTTAAGAGTACCTAAAGACTTAGATGATCTTGAAAACAAAATTAATGGGAAGATTATTCTATTAGTTTTGGTTTATACACATTTCTAGTTTCTGTTGGGTTTTTTTTGAGATGTGACTTTTTTTTCTTTAAACAATTTTACCTGAAAGTTAATTTAAAAGCGATTTAAAAGATAGGTGTTTTGAGCGTAAGCTCAAGCTGATAAATTACACTAACTTTTTTATCTTTACCAAGGAAACCATTAATTCTGGATGACACTGTATGGGACGCAGTATGGGACAAAGTTGGGACGCTGTGTAAAATGCAAATAAAAGAGAATGCAATTGATGTGCAAATCATTTAACCCTATTGTATATTCAATTGAAAATAGTACAAAGACAACACATCAAATGTTGAAACTGAGAAATTTTATTGTTTGGAGAATTTGATACCAGCAACACATTTGAAAAGTTTTGGGACAGGGGCATGTTTACCACTGAGTTGCGTCACCTCTTTCTTTATCATAACACTTTAAGCGTTTGGGAACTGAGGAGACCAATTGCTGTAATCTTGAAAGTGAAAGGTATTCCCATTCTTTCTTCATAAAGGACTTCAGCTGCTCAGTAGTTCGGGGTCTCCTTTGTTGTATATTTCATTTCATAATGCGCCAAGTGTTTTCAGTAGGGGACATGTCTGGACTGCAGGCAGGCCAGATTAGCTCCCGGACTCTTTCACCATGGAGCCATGCTGTTGTGATACGTGCAGAATGTGGTTTGGCATTGTCTTGCTGAAATAAGCAAGGCCTTCCCTGAAAAAGAAGTTGTCTGGATGGCAGCATATGTTCCTCCAAAACCTGTATATATTGTTCAGCATTAATGGTGCCTTCACAGATGTGCAAGTCACCCATGCCATGTGCACTGACGCACCCCCATACCATCACGGTTGCTGGCTTTTGAACTGTGTGCTGATAACATGGTCCCTCTCCTCTTTAGACTGGAGGACACGGCATCCATGATTCCCAAAAGTAATTACAAATTTTCATTAGTCAGACCACAGGACAGTTTTCCACTTCACCTCAGTCCATCTTAAATGAATGCGGGCCGGGGGAAGGCGGCAGCGGTGTTTCTGGATCTTGTTTATGTATGGTTTCTTCTTTTCATGGTAAAGTTTTAACTTGCATTTGTGGATACAGCGACTTACTGTGTTCATAGACAATGGTTTTTGGAAGTGTTCCTGAGCCCATGCCGTGATATCCGCTACAGAATTGTGTCTGTTTTTAATGCAGTGCCGTCTGAGGGCCCAAAGATCATGGCATCCAATATTGGTTTTCAGCTTTGTCTCTGGCATACAGAGATTTCTTCGGATTCTCAGAACCGTTTAATAATATTATGTACCGTAGATGAGATCCCCAAACTCTTTGCAGTTTTACGTTGAGAAACGTTATTCTTAAATTGTTGCACTATTTGGCCGCGCAGTCTTTCACAGAGTGGTGAACCCCGCCCCATCCTCACTTCTGACAGACCAATCCTCTTGACCTAATTATTTGTGTGAATATCCACCAGGTTTAATTTTTTAAGCATTACACAACTTTTCCAGTCTTTTATTGCCTCTGTCCCGACTTTCTTGAAACATGTTGTCGGGATCAAATTCAAGGTAGGCATATATTTTTCAAGAAACAATAAAATGTCTCAGTTTCAACATCTGATATGTTGTTTTTGTACTATTTTCTATTGAATATAGGGTTTAAATTATTTGTACATCATTGCATTGTGTTTTTATTTACATTTTACGCAGCGTCCCAACATTTTTGGAAACAGGGTTGTAGTTTAAACTGTCAAATTGATAGTGACTTTGTGACTGTAAACATAGATTAAAGTGTTATGCTGCATGTGATTCTGAAATGAATGTCTTTGAAAGACCACTGAGTCTTATGGAGGCACTAATCTCTCAAGGTCAGGAAAGAAGATCTTACTCACTGTTTTTCTGTCAACAACAGTGACGTAAATGGTTACGTTAATCTTCTGGAAGTTCAGCCAAATATAGTATTGAAGTCAAGCTAATGTGTAGAATTGGATTACTGTAACTGATTCAGACCCATTTGCCAACAATTCACCACAAAGTTAGCTTTGGGGTAATGATGCAACCTTACTAAATTTTTCTCAGAGATGTCAGTCTGGTATGCTCTGCTTTGTCTTTGATGTCTACATTTGACCTATTCAATAGAACACCTCAAATCTTTTTTATCCTTAAAAATAATTAATTTTCCATGCTGTGTGAAGTTTTATTTCTCCTGTGGAAGCAAAGTATAGGGTAGTGATGGAAATCCTTAGATGTCCATGGATGTCTAGGAAAATAGGTTTGATCCTAGATGACTAGGAAAAGTCAGAATACTTGAATTAATGATCAAATGACAGGTTAAAGACAAAAGTTTAGTTTTTCACTTGTGTTTTTATAAAAAAGTAAATATAAAACCAAAACCAATACAGAAATTGAATACATTGAATGTTTACAATGCTAGTCATTCACTGGCAGCTATATAAGTGAAGTAGAGACAATCTACAGACTTGGTCTAAATCAGTGTTGTTTGAGTATTTTTAAATAAAAGCCCCAAAAGTTTACTTTTTGTAATTTAATGGTTATTTTAAAAAGAAAATAAACAAAATAGTCTAGAAATACATTTTTTTGCCAAGTAAGGACTTAAAACACCTTTCTATTTACAGTAACACCCTGGCAACATTTAGGCTTGATCAGGGACAAATATTTCACTATATTTGCTCGGGGATTTAATCTAGCACATTTTGGTTTCTCATCTTATGCTCTAAACACAATGTTTCAAATACCCTGAATTACTTTACTCCAAAAGTTTAGCAAATGTCAAAAGTTTCTATACAGTTCTATGATTGGATGTCAGTGTTTAATGAATGACTTAGGCAGAGTGACTTTAAATAAGACATTTGTAAGATTTCCGCCATACAATAGCAGACAAATGCTAATTATATTTCAGAGGATATAGATGTTATTTTGAATGGACTAGTTTATAAATAGTTTGTTACTGTCAGTCTACTCATTCTTTAGAGTTTGTGTTGCCCTAATTACATTTTTCACTTGTGTATTTTGGTTTTGTTGTTTAGTGCCCCCTTTATCCAGTGGCGGCCCGGACTTTGCAGAGGCCTCCCTGCAAGGTCAGAGCTCGAGGCCCTCCCCCAAACCCCTCAAAATGTATCTCTATCTATTAGCTTATACCACTGCCTCCTACGTCAATAGACTGATGGCTGTCTATCTCTAACTATACATATTCAGTAATGGAAAAGAGAGAAATAATTAAAAAGTTTAAACTACAACAACACAATTGCGTCAGCACAATTAACTGACAGCACTATATAGCCTATTGATCATTGTTCAACACCAAGGACAGCGCTATATAGCTCTGTGCTGGGGGGAAGATTAGGATAAGAAAGGCTATGATAACTGCTGGACCCAGGCATATCATGTAAAAAAAACACTGAGAACCTCTCTTTCCAAAATCCTCCTATACAACTATCGTAGTTATATTTGACTATTGTTGCAAAGATAATTTCATCTAGTCTCATTTTTGTCAACCAAAATGAAAAGTATTTTTCGTTCCGTTTTTGTTTTTTCTGATTCTATTTAGTCAGTTATCGTCTCGTCAACTACCACTGAAAAATAGGTATTTAACCAGTATTTTCATGCCTATTTTTCAGGACAAATATCACACTGTAGGATTATAGGCCTTTTTCTATAGCTGTTACTTTCGTTAAGCACGCACCCGTCGAGAGTGAAGGGAGAGAATTCAACTTTATTTGAAATTATCACGTGTTGCCTCTTGGCTGTTCAAATCAGTATCACTGTGAAGATGGTTTCTAGCTGGTGTATACATGGAGGGGCGTGTCTACCTTGCACAGATCACATTTCCACATGTGGAAACTGGTTTGCTCGCTAGCATTGCAGGTTGTAAGAATTACATCAATGAGGCATATGAATTGAGTAGTGATATATAAAATGTATGAAAATAAGTTTCTATTCCAATTTTAACCATTGTAATAATCTGACGTTCCTTCATACAAATGTGCTATTCTCAAACCTTAATACACAGCTTACATGCTGTTATGAAGCTAGTTCGCCCAAAGACACACCCACAAGCATGCTACAGGTGAAGCACACTGGGCGATGCTAGCGTTGGCTATCCGAAATGTCGCCTACAGTGTGAATGTACCGTCAGGCAGCTTGCTGGTGAAGACGTGCTGCTGCTAGCTGCCATTGGCGGCAGTGTTTCGTCTGTGGAGGTGCTGATGATAGCTTCCTCATACCTCTCTGGCTTTTCTGAATAAGGGCGTAATCCTTGGTTGTTTTACGTGAGCTTGTTCAGACAACACTATTGCTGCGCTTTTGAGCACTGCTTGCATTTTTTTTTCACTCATGTCTACCATCATCTAACAAAAATTAATGATTAGCAATTTTGAAAGCAGCGTAATTAGCACGTAAGATACGTAATGGCCTTTGTTCCCAGATTCGGGGATTTTTAGACTATTTAGCCCGATTTTCTACTGGAAGAGTGAGGAAGATCTGTTATGTAGCCTACTTAACGGGCTTCCTTTACCTGCCAGTCAAAACTCAGGGGCCCTCAACGAGCAGTTTTTACGCCTTCAAAGTTGTTTGCTTTTTAAAAAAAAATATATATATATATAGGCCTAGCTTAATTTATGCTATCCAGGGCATGGTTCTTGGGATTTGGGGGTCCCCCGCCTCGTGGTGGCTGTTGGGGTTTCCCAGCTGCCGGTGCGATTATACTGTAGCTACATACGGGCAGAGAAAAACATTTGGCATTCTTTCTAGCTAGCTTAATTGCAGAAATCTGGTGGCATATTGCTGCAACAAAATGGCAAGCAGCAGTAAAAGTGACATCAGCCACAGAAAACTAACCTTGTCAAATCAAAGAAGAAATGTTTATTTTCTGAAAAGTGGCGACAAGATGACACCGGAAAGGTGCGGATAGGCTAGTGTATGACGAACAGAGCAAATGCACTGTTCGTACTGTTGTCAGCATTCATCAAACAGAATAATTCATTTATTATGAGAACTAGTAAAATATATTTTAAAGAGTTTGTAATATTTGTTGTTCTTGAAATACATTTTCAGTATATGTTGTTTTAAGACTTTGAAACACATGCATGTGTTTGTTTTCTGTCATTTATCATTTATTTTGAGGTGAAAATGTGTCTGGTAAAAATGTTGAGCGGCTGGTAAAACGGGCATCTACCAGCCACGACGGCTGGTCAACCAAAAAGTACATTTCACACTGTCCATCACCTATCCTTGGCAAAAGGCAAGATTAGGGTGGACGAGAAGTATCCAACGAAAAGAAATAAAGTGTTACCAGTCCCGAAGAATTTGGGAAGCTCTGTTGTATATATTTGCTGTGAATTCAAGTGATGGAGGAATACGGGGCCTGATATAACCTGAAAAGCCGAGATTTCTGTTCGACAACTACGCAAAAAGCGTTTATCTAGTTAGCTTCTAAGGCTAAATCTGAAGCCACCCATCTATTACTACTACAACATGTATACGAAAATAATACATGTTGTAGTAGTTCACTCAGTTACAACAGCCCATTGTGGCTCAGTTACAACAGCCACAATGGGCTAAAATAAATGGGAATTCCAAACATCTTGGCAATCATTAACTAGATTGCCAAGATAACTGTTATCTCAAACTACCATAGTATGGTGAACGCGTTGTTGTTGCTATTTCCGTTGTATACGCTAGAGGGCTGAACTTACAAAAATCTTTAAAGAGGCAATCGACCCGACACGATTTTGGTTAACCACTAACTGATGGGACTGGCGAAGTGTCACCACTGTCAAATTCATTGACAGAGCTGTGGATGCAAGGACTGTAAACAGACAAGGAGAGGAAGCGAGCTACTGACATGCACCATAGTAATCCGAGTCAGTGATTCAGGGACCTTGTTAACCACAGCCAGCTGCATAATTCTTTCAATAGCCTGATTTTAATACATGCTCTATCTGATATAAGCAGTTGACAAGCACCTGACTTCATGAGCCGAAGAAACCACACCAGATGGACCAAGCCAGTTTAAACTGGCTTGGTGCAGTTCCACTTAAAAGCCTGTCCCTATTGTATACTTCAATAATCTTTCTCACCACCACCACATAGGATGCCCCACACAATGTATTTTCACAACCAGCAAAGAAAAGTCAATTGGACTTACTATTTGGTTTCATGGAACAACCATGCACAGATGCATGTGACATGAAGGAAAGTCCGTAAATTCCCTCATCACCAACTGCCAGTTCTCTGAAATTGTAATACACAGAGTCACATACCCACCACTGAGCAAAGTTGCTGGAGGACCTACATGTCATAAAATCCTGCGCAGCTTTGGAGCATGTAGCATTAGACCCAATCAATGGTCTATGTCCGACCTGCTTGTTTAAATATAATGTAATTTGTCCTCTTTAATGAGTCAAATTTATCTAAATGCTTGTTATAATGTCTTGAGATATCTCTGATAAATATTTTAATGTATTTATATTTTAGTATTCGAATGTATGTCTGCCTGAATCATTCAAAATGTTTGATGTTTGCCTACAGGCTACTTGCATTTACAAAATATAATTGAAAATTAAAATAACAATCTATATTTTGATTTAGTCTTGGAGTACTTGAACATTCAAACACTTTATTGCATTATTGTAGAATAGTTGTAATGTACATCATGGCTAGTGGCTGTCATAAACAGTTTGAGCCAGTATCACTGAATTGATAAAAGTAGTCCAGGCTGAGAGGAAAGATTTCAAACATTTAGCAGTTTTAGGGAGAAAAGGTAGTTGTGGTTTCACTCTCTGTGGCAGCCACTGAGCTCCTCCTCTTGCCACAGGTGTACTGAAAGAACCTCTCCTGGCTCATACACCCAAGGTCCTTCATCAGCTTCAGCAGGTCACGGCGGAACTTTACCCCAATGAATGCGTACACAAAGGGGTTCAGGCAGCACCTCAGGAAAGCCAGGAACTGGGTGATATCAGAGGCATAAAGGAGGGCGTTGTCATAGATGCAGTCCTTGCTGCCCCCACTGACAGTGTCCAGAGTGGTCAGCAGCAGGACTAGGTTGTAGGGCACCTGGCAGAGCAAGAAGACGGCCACCACGGCGAAGATGACCTTGATGGCCTTGTTCTTCTCAAAGCTCCTGGCCTGCCACAGGGTGTTCACGATGGAGCCGTAACAGAAGGCCATGACCAGGAACGGGAGAAGGAACCCCAGGACCATCTGGCTTACCTGGATGCCCACACGCACCCTGTCTGAGCCGGCCGGGTAGGGAGTGCAGGTGTTGTTGTTGATGGTGGTGTAGGACATCTCGGGCGCAGAGAACACCAGAGCCATCACCCAGATCACCACAGCTGTCCACTTGCTGATGGACACGGCCGTGGAACGGTGACGGTGGGCTGAGACCGCCTTAGAGATGGCAAAGTACCTGTACAAAAAATTTATTTACACGAAGGATGCTTGAGGAGTACTTAGGGGACACTTGAGTGAACTATGGTGGGTGCAAGTGTTCACAGAGAAGCCGGTCAGCATAATGTTAACAGCAGGGAGAAAACAGGCCTTTGTCAGGTAACGTGCCAACTTACCTGTCCACGCTGATGGAGGTGAGGAGGAACATGCCACTGTAGAAGCTGACCTTATAGATGGTGTGCATTGCCTTGCAGATGAACTGCCCCAGCAGCCACTCCGTCATGTAATTGGACGCCCAGAGGGGCAGCGACATAGCAAAGAGTAGGTCGGCGATGGACAGGCTGAGCAGGAAAATGTCGGTACCCGTCTTCAGCCGATTGAAGTAGACGTAGGTGCCGATCACCAGGATGTTACCGACCAAACCCAGGAAGCAGATGATGGTGTAGAAGATGGGCATGAACCAGGAGCGGAACTGGCGGTTGGAGGTCTTCTGACACTGCTGATAATAATGCCCATAATCCAATTCTGTTGCGTAATCATCGCTCTCAGTGGTGTACCCAGTAGACATGTTTCCATCCTGAGACAGACAAGTCTGAAAGAAATACGGACCGGGTGAATAAGAGTGAACACTGGGTGTAATTATTTAAAAAAAAAAAAAACTGTAAGGGAGCGTTTACGGTGTGGTGGAAATTAGAAACTGGGAACCAAAATATGATGTTTTGGTGTTATTATGTAATATTGAGTTTGTAATTATGTGTTTTTATTTTCTATTGTGTTTATATTCATTTTTATAGTGGTGTCATTTAGTCACATGGGTGATGAGTAATTAACAGAACATAGGGCTCTCTGTTTATCTGTTGAAGAGATCTTAGCTTGACCTGAGAATGACCTGATATCGGGTCTGTGTTCAATGTGTCAGCAATTAGAGTAGGGGGCATGGCCATTGAAGAAGTACAAAGAAGCATGTCATACCTAGATCCTTTGATTACTCAGAGTATGACCATATGTAGGTGGTCATATTCTGATCGTCCCATGTGCATGTATAAATTAAACTAGAAAAGGAACCAGGCAAGCCTAATTCAGCCGGCCCGCGATTAAAAAAGCGATGACAATTGTTACCCACACTGGATTTGAACCAGCGACTCCTACATAAGAGGCTGTGTCTTCAACCACTACACCACAGAGGTATACATTTGCTAAGTGACACAATATAACCATGAACAGCTTTAGACTTACAATAACAGTGACTGAAGGTTGTAGCCAGCGAAGTTTTTGTCCATCCTGACCCAAAAAGCATGCACAGATGCGTACTTCGAAAATGCACCAGAAATAGTCACAATATAACCGTAAACAGTTTTATTTTAGGCTTACTCTAATGTAGCTACTGAAGGTTGTAGCCAGCAAAGTTTTTGTCTATCCTGAATAAATCCCAATGCATATTTGTTTTGACTGTGAACAGGCTCAAACACAGGACCTCTGGCATGGTAGCCCACATCTTTAACCACTACGCTATGTAACAAGGGTTGGTCACACACTCACTCAGTCAGTAAGAGATATTCGCTGTTCTTGGCCAGCTCCGCTTACACGGTCCGGCAAAAATCTTTATAGAATTTGGACTCAAGACCAATATAATTTTCTTTTACAACAGATAAAATGTTCCCTACTTCTGGCTCCTTGACCAACTGACAGGTTATTTGGGGATTTTACCACCTCCTGTGTTGTGCTGTACAATAAGCTCTACAGTACAAACAAAGGACTGTGGTTCGTACTGTTGTATGATACATTAAAGATTGATTTTGTCCATTGCTCTTACCTCAAAGTAGATCCAGAGCAGCAGAGCTGGTACAAAGATTTCTGAAATTAAGATATGTGTTGGTTAAATGTCTAGAGCATCGGTTCAACTGGTTTGGTTAAAGTTTTAGACCATTGGTTCTTAACTGGTTTGGTTAAAGGTCTAGACCATTGGTTCTTATCTGGTTTGGTTAAAGGTCTAGACCATTGGTTTTTAACTGTTTTGGATAAATGAACTGTGGTAACTAAATATTTGCATAGTAAATCTGCGCCTTGTTCATCCTGCCCTGGCATCCTGCCCTGGCAATGTTAACCGCACTTAGCATTTTCCTGTACTTTTGTATGAGATTGGTACACTCAATTACAGAACAAAAAGTTCAGTTTTGTTGTTTCAAAAGAAAGAAAACTTGATAAAGTAATTCTTAATTATGATACAAAAATACAAAAATGTATTTAGCCACTGATTGTTATAGGTTTAGCAAGACACATGACTATAAAAACTTTGGCTTCTCACATAACCATATAAAACATGACCACAAATCACATGTTCAGAATATTAAAAAAATTCTTTAGGAAGTTTTCAAAACAGAAATGACTCTTTCACTGAATGAATAATAGTAAAATGGGGCTGCACCTGGACTTATCTCTGACTGGTTCTGATATCATCACTGGTATTTTCTTTACTAAATTATAGCACTTAGTATGACCGGTTAAACAAGTAGGGTAAAAATAAAAGAGTTTCACAGAAGGTTAGGATTAAACGGCTGTTACAGAGCAATGTTCTACTTGCTTCTTTAGAACCTAACATATACAGTATTTCTAAAGGCATCATGTCTGTAAATAGTTTATGCACTATTGTTGACTACATAGATGCAGCAGTTAACTTCACACTGTTCTATCAAATCTGCTCAATTGTGGTGCATATATATATATATCTATATATATATATATATATATATCAATATAAGATCTACCAATACATCAACAAAATATGTATCTACGTTTAGGACAAATCTCAGGACAACATATTTATTTTGATAACATGTGCTAGTTTGTTATTCAATGAAAATTTCTGTGTAGTAAATATACTATACAAAATAATCTAAAATACGTGGCATGCATTACTGTAGTAAGATATTGAATTCATTTTAACATTAAGAATATGTATGAAAAATGTGGAAAAACACTGAATGGTGCGCTTACCTTTTACCGCAGTCATCACGATTGAGAGATATAACTGTTCTTTTTTTGTGCAGACGGGTTGTGAAAGTAAAAAAGTAAAAAATGAAGCTCAATGAGGTGCTAGTTTCCCTTTTGATCTAGTGGCACAGAAGTTCCCTTTTTTGGTCTACACCTTTTTTTCACCTACCTCTAAATCTCTAATGAGAAACAACTAGTTTGGAATGAGAGAGAATGCAAATGTTTGTTCTACACCGTGTTGAAGCATTAAGCATGATATGAGTGTAAGTAAATGTAAACTGCATGCCCACAATATTTGGTCATTGCCTACGAACAGCTCTAGCCATGGTGTATTGGCCATATACTATAACCTTTCGTGCCTTAATACTTTAATATACTACATCTTTTAGCCAAACAGTATCCATGGCTATAATAATAATTTTCAGCTAGTTAGCATCCTGGACTTGGTTTTAAAGTAATCTGGATACTGTTTGGCTGAAAGATGTAGTATGTGAATAACTATTGATGTTAAGCACTGTCCCCTTTAGACACATACAGTCCTCATTGATATAATGCAGTGTTCAAAGGGGAGGTTTTATTCTATTTTCAACCCACAGTCACCAGAAGGATCACACCGCCACTTGTGTGGTGTTAATTATTTTTAAACACTACTGACAATAGGCCCCAAACTGTAATAGATTTAGTGTCATATCTCACTACGACAAGGTGATTATGTATCAACAGGCTTGAATGTTGATGCAAATACCCATGTAATCTGTGACAGAGTTTTCAACTAATGCTAGATTTAAAGCCATTAGACACTGATTTTAATTGTTTTCTACTTTTTTGACTATTGTGTGTTTTCTACTATTATCTCCCTACCTGCAGTTTTACCCACACCTTCCCGCCCTTTCCGATGGCGCAGGGATGAAGGTAAGGACAAGCTCAGTGTATGGGTGGTACACAGCATACTGCTTTTGATTACAATAGATATATGTTGGGATTACTTACTATAGTTTTAAAATGTGTTACATCAAACACTTATTAGAAAGACTGTAATGTAATGTAAAATTAAATATGGTATAATAATTGGGGCCCCCATTTACTTCAAATTTTACTTTACAGCTAAGTAACCAGCTAGATTAGCTGTCATTCTGTTGACAAAGCATTAAGTGGTCAATTTAAAGGGAAACAAAAGTCAACTGATCAACCCATTCATACAGCCAACTTCCTCCAAAACACATAAAAACACTTGAAGCAGCTGAATATAGCTGACTGGTTTTTCATTTGATCTTGAGTTGAGTGGCGATTCGTGTCAGTGGGGTTTGCTAGCAACAACATTGTCACCAACAGCCAATAATTAATGCTTACCTGTACTTTTGATGTACTGTGCAACCCTGGTCCTTAAGATGTATTATCCAATTAATTATTTTGATTAAACGTCAGGCTTTTTTGCAAATACAAACCAAAAAAAATTCTTTATTTGTTTCTCATCTAAGCCTGTCCACCTATGATGATATGGTTCTTCAGCTATTTATCTTTTCACCAATTACTGGTGTTTGCCAAACCAACAGCTCCTGGAAAATCTAATGATTTTAACAAGTAATCACAACATTACTTGGGATTTGACACCACCTTACTTGGTTGCTAGCTACTGTACCTGAAGTCTGCTGTGTAACCAGGTCTGTAGACCTAATAGAAATCGGCTATATTTACGCTTTGCTTAAAGTATATGCAAAAATGTATTGCTTGTATATCTTTATAATTTAAATATACAGTTGTGCTCAAAAGTTTGCATACCCTTGGAGAATTGATAATATATGTACCATTTGTAAAGAAAATATGAGTGAGCAGGCAAAAAATCTATTTTATTTCTTATGGAATTCACATTGAACTGTAGGTCATAACAGAATGGCACAATCATAAAACAAAACATGGCAACAAAGAAAAAAATTAACTGACCCGTGTTCAAAAGTCTGCATACCCTTAGTCATTAAAGTGAAGGTTCTGGAGTGGCCATCACAGTCTCCTGACCTTAATATCATCAAGCCACTCTGGGGAGATCTCAAACGTGCAGTTCATGCAAGACAACCAAAGACTTTGCATGACCTGGAGGCATTTTGCCAAGACAAATGGGCAGCTAAACCACCTGCAAGAATTCGGGGCCTCATAGACAACTATTACAAAAGACTGCACGCTGTCATTGATGCTAAAGGGGGCAATACACAGTATTAAGAACTAGGGGTATGCAGACTTTTGAACAGGCGTCAGTTCATTTTTTTTCTTTGATGCCATGTTTTGTTTTATGATTGTGCCATTCTGTTATGACCTACAGTTGAATGTGAATCCTATAAGAAATAAAAGACATGCGTTTTGCCTGTTCACTCATGTTTTCTTAACAACTGGTACATATATTACCAGTTCTCCAAGGGCACGCAAACTTTTGAGCACAACTGTATCTAACATCATCCTGTCACAAAAAGGGAAAAAACACATTTAATGGACCCTCTTAACAATCTTACATATCTGGTACCATAAAATCATGTATGTTTTTGTTGTCGCCAATCATCATTAGGGTGAATGTTCTTCAGGTTTGAGGGATTGGTGTCTACTTAAATATATTCAGGGATTCTTCTTCTTGATGTCAGAGGGAAAGCAGCCAGTGATCAGCGATGAGTTGACAAGGGAAATGACAAATAGGAAAAGGTCTCTGGAGACAATGTGGAGTAGGGGATAGGGTCGAGGGGGCAGGGGACTGCTGGACTCAATAGGCTGATTGAATGAGGTGCGGAAATCATCAACTAGGATTTCGAGCGGTTGTGATGGGAAGTGAAAAATAGAGAAAATAGGAAGTGAATGTATGATAGGTCCTCTGGAATTTTTGTTTTCCTTTATTTTCGCTTAGCTGATTACAACCCTGTTCTGTGAGATAAATGTGAGCCCCTTAGTCATGTGTGCACGAAACCAACCCATAATGTTTATCTGTCTAAGTACTGTTGGTACCGTAAAATGGGGGGAATATGTTCAAAATGTTGTCCTTTTTTCATCTTTCAGCACAAAAACATCCCAAAACACAAATCCAAGACCATGCCATGGTGGTTTTGGAACAAGTCTATGTATGGCCCTGAGTGGCCCAGCCAGTTGAACATCTGTGGGGAGCCCTGAAGATCGCAGTTTGCAGACGCTCCCTATACAATCTGACTGAGCTTGAGACGAATAAAGGGAGAGACTACTTAAATCCAGGTGTTTAAAGCTAGTAGAGGCATACCCAGGAAGAATCTTTGATCTCTAATTAAGGCGCTTCTACAAATTACTAAATAAAGCTTCTGAATACTTATGTATGTGAAAAATTATTTCAGTTATTTTCAATTAATTGACAAAAAATATTAAAACGTGTTTTAGCTTTGTCAATATGGGCTTTTCGGTTTAGATTGATGGCAACAAAAACATTTAATAAATGACAAATTATAGGATACAGTGAGGGAAAAAATTATTTGATCCCCTGCTGATTTTGTACGTTTGCCCACTGACAAAGTAATGATCAGTCTATAATTTTAATGGCAGGTTTATTTGAACAGTGAGAGACAGAATAACAACAAAAAAATCCAGAAAAACGCATGTCAAAAATATTATAAATTGATTTGCATTTTAATGAGTGAAATAAGTATTCGACCCCTCTGCAAAACATGACTTAGTACTTGGTGGCAAAACCCTTGTTGGCAATCACAGAGGTCAGATGTTTCTTGTAGTTGGCCACCAGATTTGCACACATCTCAGGAGGAATTTTGTCCCACTTCTCTTTGCAGATCTTCTCCAAGTCATTAAGGTTTCGGGGCTGATGTTTGGCAACTCGAACCTCCAGCTCCCTCCACAGATTTGCTGTGGGATTAAGGTCTGGAGACTGGCTAGGCCACTTCAGGACCTTAATGTCCTTCTTGAGCCACTCCTTTGTTGCCTTGGCTGTGAGTTTTGGGTCATTGTCATGCTAGAATACCCATCCACAACCCATTTTCAATGTCCTGCCTGAGGGAAGGAGGTTCTCACCCAAGATTTGACGGTACATGGCCCCGTCCATCGTCCCTTTGATGCGGTGAAGTTGTCCTGTCCCCTTAGCAGAAAAACACGCCCAAAGCATAATGTTTCCACCTCCATGTTTGACAGTGGCCATGGTGTTCTTGGGGTCACAGGCAGCATTCCTCCTCCTCCAAACACGGCGAGTTGAGTTGATGCCAAAGAGCTCGATTTTGGTCTCATCTGACCACAACACTTTCAACCAGTTCTCCTCTGAATCATTCAGATGTTCATTGGCAAACTTCAGATGGGCCTGTATATGTGCTTTCTTGAGCAGGAGGACATTGCAGGTGCTGCAGGATTTCAGTCCTTCACAGCGTAGTGTGTTACCAATTGTTTTCTTGGTGAGTATGGTCCCAGCTGCCTTGAGATCATTGACAAGATCCACCCGTGTAGTTCTGGGCTGATTCCTCACCGTTCTCATGATCATTGCAACTCCACAAGGTGAGATCTTGCACGGAGCCCCAGACCGAGGGAGATTGACAGTTATTTTGTGTTTCTTCCATAATCGCACCAACTGTTGTCACCTTCTCACCAAGCTGCTTGGCGATGGTCTTGTAGCCCATTCCAGCCTTATGTAGGTCTACAATCTTGTCCCTGACATCCTTGGACAGCTCTTTGGTCTTGGCCATAGTGGAGAGTTTGGAATCTGATTGACTTCAATTAGTGCTGCACACGGCTGCTAGAATCCTAACTAGAACAAAAAAATTTGAACACATTACTCCAGTACTAGCCTCTTTACACTGGCTGCCTGTTAGGGTTAGGGCTGATTTTAAGGTTTTATTGTTAACCTATAAATCAATACATGGACTTGCTCCTACTTACCTCGCTGAAATGATCCAGCCATACATACCT
>JACXGI010002009.1:69639-81071 GCA_016801175.1 Esox masquinongy | reverse complement strand
TACCCTTAACCACACGGTTATCTGGTCAGACATTACCCTTAACCACACGGTTATCCGGTCAGACATTACCCTTAACCACACGGTTATCCGGTCAGACATTACCCTTAACAACTCGGTTATCCAGTCAGAAATTACATTAAGAAATCACCCAATGAAGACAATAAGTCAGAAGTCACTCAATGAAGACAAGTACATTTGAATTTTGGATTGTTATAATATACACTTGACATTTTTACAAACGTAATGAATCCAATATGCCTGATAAGGTGACTAAAGTAACAATCCTGATGAGTAGTGAGCTATGGGTGTGGGTGGTACCTGGGGTGGGATGTGAGTGGGGGTGGGTCTGGACTGAATCAGATGGGAAGGGGGATGGGTAAAGAGAAGCGGTGTGAGCTGGAGAGGTCCTCATGAACCTCAAAGGCTTTTTGTTTTGAACTGTGTGTCTGGTTTATCCACCTCCCCCTCCATTATCATTCTATTCACCCTTCCTCCCCTCCCCGCCTCTGTCGTCCCCTTCTCCCCTCCCCGCCTCTGTCGTCCCCTTCTCCCCTCCCCGCCTCTGTCGTCCCCTTCTCCCCTCCCAGCCCTCATCCTCTCCTTTCCGCTCTCATCCGCTCCTACCTCTTTCTTGCCTTCTCCCCCACACCTCTTTCACCCCTCCTCCTGTCTCTCCTCCCCCCCTCATCCCCTCCTTAGCCCTCTCATCCCCTCCTACTTTCCCACCTCTCTCCTCCCTCGCTCCATGTCTGACACAGTGACCCATTCACAGTACATGGACTTGCCTGGCATAATCACAAATAATTTGTCAATAGAAAATAACAATGAGGGACATCTGAGAGGCCCTGACTGTAAAGACTTCAAAGGGTGTGTGCGTGTGCTCATGCATGGCAGCTGGCCTGATGTGAGCTGTTGATTGTCGGTGATCAATGGATGCCCCCCCCCCCATCCGCTTCGATGTTTTCAAGTACACTGAACAAAACATGAACCCAGCAATCAACAATTTCAAAGTTTTTGAGATACGGTACATATCAGGAAATCAGATTAATTGCTCTCTTATATATGGATTTCACATGACCCGGGATACTGTTATTCATCACAGATTAAAAAAAAGTTGAGGTGTGGATCTGAAAGCCAGTCAGTATCTGGTGGGAAGAGGAGCACGCCGATAAGCTTCCCTGACATGGTTTCTAACAGTTTGTGCAGAAATTCTTTGGTTGTGCAAACCCACAGTTTCCTCAGGTGGCTGGTATCAAACGATCCCAGAGTTAAAGAAGCTGGATCTGAAAGGCAGGTGTGGTTACTTATGGTCTGTGGTTGTAAGGCTGGTTGGAAGTACTGCCGAATTCTCTACAACTACTTTGAGGGTTGTGCTGGAGAAATGAGCGTTTAATTATCTGGCAACAGCTGCAGTGGGCATCCTTGTAGTTGGCAAATTCCCTCTAGACTTGAGACTTCTGTAGCATTGTGTTGTGTGACAAAACTGCACATTTTAGAGTGGCCTTTTATTGTTCCCAGCACAAGGGTCACCTGTGTCGTTATGCTATTTAATCACCATCTTGATATGCCGCACCTGTCAGTCAGATGGGTTATCTTGGGATAGGAGGAATGTGCACAGACAGGGATGTAAACACATTTTTGTCAAAGACTTGGGAGAAATGAGACTTTTTGCTTAAAAAAATCCTGGAATCACATGTTGTTGATGTTTTTGTTCAGTGTGTCTGGTGCAGTCGTAAGTGTGGCAGATGTGCTGTTGATTGTTCAAGGTGATAAGTGGATGATATTTTTTCTCATATCAACTCTGATGTTTCAACTATGCATTTCTGAGTGTTGGAAACTGGAATCTCGACATATGGGGTGTTCTGCCAATACCTCTTGTTTTTCCCCTTGTGTGTGCTGCTGCCTAATGCTAGCCAGTCTTTACTGCCCAAGCCTGTATGAACGACTCAATCTCTCAAGTATCCTTATAATACAGTATGTAAAATGAAATAGAAAAGAAAAACAAATTGAAGATTGATTTAAAGATATGCTTAGACACCAACTAGTAAATCCCTTGCCCATTCTTTCATGGATTTTAGAGAGCATATTAATAGCCAAATGTCCATGTAGGACCAAGCTGGCTGTCAGTCCACTAATACCAGAATGTATTGGTCTGACTCACCTTCCCATGAATTCGGTCAACCCTCTCATGTGTCCATCTTATCATGACCAGATCTGGCCCTAAGCACACGTCGTGATCCCTCAGAAAAATGATTGGTGTTCATTCCTTATGAATCCGAGTCAAATGCCAACTGCATCCAGTACCAGTTTTTTGGCCTGCTGCATTGGAGGGGCCATTCTAGGGTGTCCTCTGTAATCGGGTCTAGCTGTATTCTTGAGGGCTTCTGCATGATCCATTCCATCGATTAATTAAACGCTTTCAGAGGTATCTTGTGGCTGCCCTATGCGCCAGTCAACAGGGACGGGGCGGAGCGAGGGGGCGTGTCCAGTCAACAGGGACGGGGCGGAGCGAGGGGGCGTGTCCAGTCAACAGGGACGGGGCGGAGCGAGGGGGCGTGTCCAGTCAACAGGGACGGGGCGGAGCGAGGGGGGATGTCAACACAAGCACTTCAAACCACAAACGTCCATCTCTTCGCAGAGGGCGTGACCGGTCTGAAAGAGCTGGCGTTCCTGCGCGACCTGGCCGAGCAGAATTCATTGAAGTACGGCGTGCCTGACCGCTCGGCGCTGCCCGTGGTGAAGGGGAGCATGATGGTCCTGAACCAGCTCAGTAACCTTGAGACCACCGTGGGCCGCTTTTACATCAACCTGCCCAACCGCATGATCGACCTGGCCCGCTTCAGCCTGCCATACCAGGACCCCATAGGAGATGGTGGGTTTACAACTGCTCCCAGATCAGATTCTGTAGGTTTGTTTAATACTGTTTGACTACAGGGTTTGTTATGAAATCGGATCCCAATCCCAGAACCAACTTTTCCTTCCCCATGGTGGGTAGTGTGTTCACAGTGGTCTAGGGCCAGGGTTGCTGTCACAGTCATTGTGTGTAGTGTTGGACCTGGGTACAGTGTTCTGATTTTAAATCATTGCTTAATAAACGTTAAGCCCTAACTGGGCTCTATGATAGCTGGGACCTAACAATCGTTCTGGGATCAGTTCTGCTCATGTCTGCCTGGTTGAGGTTAGAACTAAGATAATGGGAGCTGTGGGTCCTGAATCACTGGTGAACAGTAGATTAGAATCTCAATCAGATTGATAAGGGCACTTGGTGATCAATCACGGTGATGTGAATCTATATATATATTTTTTTCTTCTCCCAGCAGGTTTTATCATAACAGTAAGCCGTCCCTGTTACTTTGGCAACTTGTTGCTAGGTGTGGTGGGAGTAGATGTGAACCTAGCCTACATTCTAGAGGATGTCACCTACTACCAGGATTCCCTGGCCTCCTACACCTTTCTAATAGACAACAAAGGTATGTTATCTCTTTTTCTCTCGCACCCGCGCACGTTCGCACGCACACACACACCCACACACACACACACAAACCCAAACCTGTGTGCATAGTCTCGGAAAAACCAGGGCCCAGATATCAAAAACACTTCTTCGGTAAAAACTTAACAAGCTTCTTAAAGGGGAATAACAACATCTCAGATGTGTTGCTTTTTCTAACATCTCGTTCATAGACCGTTTATTTGCTTGCGCAGTTAAAAAAGGCAAACATTAAAACCCGGAACAGACAATTATCACATGTATAAAAATGTGTGGTATGTCAGTTATGTCTAGAAAAATTTGGACACTGACACAATTTTCATAATCTCTGTACACCACCACAATGGATTTGAAATGAAACAACCGAGATGCAATTGAAGTGCAGAATTTCAGCTTTAATTCAAGGGGTTGAACAAAAATATATGAAACATTTAGGAATTGCAACCATTTTCATATAGTCCCCTTATTTCAGGGGCTCAGATGTAATTAACATTATTAACAAATTAACACAATAATAAATAAAATGTTCATTTTTAATACTTTGTTGAGAATCCTTGGCAGACAATGACTGCTTGAAGTCTGGAACGCATGGACATCACCAAACGCTGGGTTTCCTCCTTTGTGGTGCTTTGCTAGGCTTTTACTGCAGCTGTCTTCAGGGGTCTTCATGGGTCTTTCTGCCTTATGTTTTGTCTTCAGCAAGTGAAATGCATGCTTGATTGGGTGGAGATCAAGTGATTGACATGGCCATTGCAGAATATTACACTTCTTTTCTTTAAAAACGCCTGGGTTGCTTTCGCAGTGTGTTTTGGGTCATTGTCCATCTGTAAATGAAGCGCCATCTGATCAACTTCGCTGAGTTTGGCTGAATCTGAGACAATAAATCTCTATACACTTCAGAATTTCTCCGGCTACTTCAGTCTTCTGTCACATCATCAGTAAACACTAGTGACCCAGTGCCATTGGAAGCCATGCATGGCCATGCCATCTCACTGCCTCCACCGTGTTTTACAGATAGTGTGGTATGCTTCAGATCATGCTGTTCCAAGCCTGTTCAGAGCTGTTCCAAGACTTCTCCATACTTTTTTCTTCCCATCATTCTGGTACCGGTTGTTTTTAGTTTCATCTGTCCAAAGAATGCTGTTCCAGAACTGGACTGGCTTTTTTTAGATGTTTTTTGGCAAAGTCTATTCTTTCTATTCTTGAGGCTTATGTATGGTTTGCACCTTGTGGTGAACCCTCTGTATTTGCTCTCGTGAAGTCTTCTCTTTATGGTAGACTTAGATAATGATATGTCTACCTACTGGAGTGTTCTTCACTTGGCTGGATGTTGTGAAGGGTTTTTTCTTTACCATGAAAAGCATCCTACGATCATCCGCCACTGTTGTCTTCCATGGACGACCGGGCCTTTTTGTGTTGCAGAGATCACCAGTGTGTTCTTTTTTTCTCAGAATGTACCAAACTGTTGATTTGGCCACTCCTAATGTTCCTGCTATCTCTCTGATGGATTTTTTTTGCAGCCTAAGGATGGCCTGTTTTACTTGCATTGAGAGCTCCTTTCACCGCATGTTGTGGGTTCACAGCATCAGCTTCCAAATGTGAATGCCACACCCGGAATCACCTCCAGACCTTTTACCTGCTTAACTGTAGAAATAAGGAAGGAATAGCCCACACCTGTACATGAAACAGCTTTTGAGTCAATTGTCCAATTACTTTTGGTCCCTTGAAGAAGCGGGGGCTACATATTAAAGAGCTGTAATTCCTTAACCCTTCCTCCAATTTTGGATGAGAATACCCTCAAATTAAAGCTGAAAGACTGCACTTCAAGCCCATATTCATTATTTAACTGTAACTTGAATATATTTTGGTAAACAGCCAACATAACAGAACTTGTGTTAGTGTCCAATTATTTCCGGACCTAACTGTACCACAATCAATTAGGGGTCACCAAGGTTGTTTTTTTGACATTTTCCAGTGACCTTTTTGAGGCAAGTCTTACCTTAGTCCTGATCTCAGATCAGATGGCACTGGCTCTTCAGAGCCCGAATACACTTGGAGGTTCAGTAGGTATACGAAAATCACTCTGTCACTCTTTGAGAGATCAGCAGAGAGGGAGTGTCATTAAGCAAGCTTATGGACAGTGTATGTCCCATTAGGTTACAAACAGCCATACTTCCAGCAGGCTGACTGGCCATTGGGTGCGATCACCAGGGCAGGTCTGACCATGGTTACAGTGGTTCTGTTCACATTCTGCCGAGGGTAAGACAGTTTTGGCTTGCTCCTCATCCGTTAGTCATTAAGAATGGTTTCCTGTTCGGGGCTTGAACAAAGCATTGCAGCCTAGTTTAATTTGACAGCTTATTATTGCATGGTGCTAATTAGACTCTGACTTAATAAACAAACTGTGCCTATTGAAGTTGATAGGTGTGTTTTGATGTTTGGACCAGTCAGTTAGACAGAAGGTAAACAGTCCACTGTAATCTTAATCGGCTTTAAGAGGTGGAGGTTACGATGACATTGACAGTCAGATAGTTTGTTCACGATTAGGGATTATTCTCCCCATCTTCGTCTCTCTCTTTACTTCATCTTGCTCTTCTCTTTCTTCTAGTTCGTCTTTCCCACACTGCCTGTCTAGGCCTCTGTCTTCATCTTTCTTTTTTCCGTCTGTCTCTACAAGCACCGGCTGCCTTCCTCCGTCCAGCTGGCTGTTAGAGAGAGCCAGACAGCCATGGACCAGGAGTGAGGCCAAGACCCGTTTACCCTCCTTAAAATGCCTCTCCTTCCTCCCTCACTCTAAGGGCTTTCTCTCTTCCATAGCTTTAGCTTACATACTGTTGAAGCTGCTCTGTGCTCACTGATGCCTGTCTGGAGAATTAAGGCACTAACCGAGGTCTGATCTTGGCCTCTCCAGAGATCTGTGGCTGATGCCCGGGAGGACGTGGGTTCGGGGCCCCTCGGGGCTGACGAGTCCTTGACGACGGCTCCTCTGAAGAGCCCCTCACGACGCGGACTGATGACGCACACTCTGATTATGTTGTTGTTTTTTTTGGTTTCCCAGGTTACACCCTGATGCACCCGTCTCTCACACGTCCCTACCTGATGACAGAGCCTCCGCTGCACACGGACATCATCCACTACGAGAACATCCCAGGGTTCCCCGCGGTACGGGACAACATCCTCCGGTGAGTTGGGGTCAGGAGGCTGAGACGTGGCCTCTCACCCAGTTTATATAGATGATAGAAACTCAACACAGGGTACTTATATGGTAAGTAGGCTGTGTTGAAATACGTCTTGACCATTGTATTTCTTGTATTAAAAAAAGGTTTTCTAAGGTGTTTTGGTGAATGGACTGTAGTGCCTGCTCTGTTGTATAGAATGTGTGTTTTGTTTGCTAATGCTAACCTCGCTGCTCCTTGTGTTATTCCAGACTGCCCCTGGGTAGTCAAGTGATATCTGTGCCCACCAACTCCTCGCTGTCTTGGCACACCAACCGACTTAGAGACCCCAGCAAGGAGGCCTACAATGTCAGCTATGCTTGGAAACTGGTAGGATGCTCTGGTTTCGCTCCTTTTTTTTCTCTCTCCCATAACACAGCAAGTACGAACCGCAGTGCTGTCTTTCTCTTTCCTTTGGCTGTCTCACTCCATCTCCCACAATCACAGTGGTTCCCACCTAACGCTGTCACCTTCAGTATGTTCCTTGAGTATGAGCCCAGTTCACTCACACCCAAAACACTTTCTGTTAGGTTCCAGAGCTAGCTTTCCCTGCATTCCCCTTATGTCATGTTTTATGAGAAGTAGGGAGGGCAGCATAAACATTGACTTTGCCCAAACAGTTGACATGATCCATTGCTATGAGCTTGCACGTAAATACTGAAAGACTCAGAACTCTGATTGTGTAATGACATAAAAAGTAGTGCCCTCTGAAACCACCAAAGTGGACCTTAAATCCAAAAATTGTTTTTGAAATTGTGTTTTCAACCTTTTCCGTTAGTGCTCTCAGTCCCTGATTAACTGGTATTACAGCTAACCATCGAATGTCTCGAAACATCTCAGGATTTCTCAAAATCCCAGCAAAGTTAAGGTTTTGTTAAGTTTGTGGCAGCTCAGTTGCCACTAGTTCTGGAGTCTCAAAGCACTTTTGTATAAAAGTGTTTGACTAGTTTCTACCCAGCTGTCTGGCCATTTTTGTCTAAGTCAGTATTAAAATGCTAACTTGGCTCAGGAAAATCTTTGTTTCAGTGTTTTCCCACGCCAGAGCAGTCTCTTTACCCCCACCAAAGCCTTTCACCCAGATCCACTTGACGTGTTTCCTTTCAAATCTGAATGAGAGTCGCTGCACTCGCCGTTTGTTGCTGGTGTCATCGTTAGGTGCAGCCCATTTATCTCCGCGGCCGTCGTCACCAGGGCTGGGAATTGACCGTTGGTGACTTGGCGTGTGCTTGTGTGGTTGTTGACGAGCCACGTTGCAGCCGGGTAATAAATCCCCGTGACTACTGACCGACCGAAAACACGCGTGAGGAGATGGGGGTGTATGTCCCTGTCTTGTTCAGGATCTTTCTGGACCGTTCGGGGCTGAACTCTTAGTTTCTTTTTCATAAACCGTATCCTGCTGAAGCTCCTAAACGAACGATCGTCCACTTCTCTCTCTGCCTCTCACTTACGCACTGTAGGCAATGCTCCTACGTCCTAACCCCTGGGCCACTTATTACCACATGAACCCCGTCCTCTCCCCAGGTCCAGGACACATCCTTCATCCTGTGCATAGTATACGTCCAACCAGAAGTACCGGTGAAACACCTGAAGAACCTGAACACTGCTCCCAGCTCCAAGCTTCTCTACCACCGTCTGGACCTCCTGGGACAACCGTCCTACTGTCTGCACTTCAAACAGCTGGCCACCGTGGGTAAGAACCCGGGCTCACATTCATCGATGAACCAGAATAAAGGCAGGGCTTTTATTTGAAACATGGCGGCAGGCTAGTTAGAGCTCCTCGTCTCCGTTTGTCATAGTCATACGTGTGACCATTTCCTTATTGGTTTTGTCTGTCCTGCCTTCCTCTTGCCCGTCTCCTCCTCTCTCAGAGAGCCCCACGGTGATGCTGTCTGCAGGGAGTTTCTCCTCTCCCTACGAGCACCTCAGCCAGCCGGAGACCAAACGCATGGTGGAACATTACACTGCCTATCTTAGTGACAACACACGCCTCATAGCCAACCCAGGCCTCAAGGTACACACACGCCTCATAGCCAACCCAGGCCTCAAGGTACACACACGCCAACCTGGGGTAATGTATTAATGAAATAAAACCATGTGAATGTTGTTTAGCCGCAACAGTTGACGAGAGACCCTCTAGAAGAGAGACCCTCTAGAAGAGAGACCCTCTAGAAGAGAGACTCTAGAAAGACTTGTGAGCCAGAACACGTTAGCTTGCATCACCAAACAAAAAACGGAACTGCCCGTCAAGTCTTGTTTCTTAACCTTTCTTCTCGTGTCTTTACGGTGAGCCTTGAGAATAGCTCCTTGCTGTTGGCAGTCGTAGCCCCTCTGGATGTGGTGAGAGAATGGGGAAAGACTCTTGGTAAAAGGCTGAGGGGGAAAGAGAATCAGAGATCCTGAGCCGGTGTTAGACTACAGCCTAGAGCTCCATGGGTTCCTCACCTCTTCCCAGGCCTGCCTTAAAGGAACCCTGCTATGTTTTCTCTCTTTGTGCCTCCTCTAGTCGTCGGTCAGGAACGAGGTGATGGCGACCAGTCACGTCACAGATGAATGGATGACACTCATGGAGATGAGTAGCCTGAACTGCTACATTGTTCGCCGTTACATAGCAACGCCCAATGGGGTGCTGCGGATTTACCCCGGCTCACTCATGGACAAAGCCTTTGACCCGACCCGGAGACAATGGTGAGGTTTATTTAGGGCGGATGGGGGCTGGACTGAGGGGCGGGGGTGATTTGAAATAGTTCCCGAGTCATATAACAACAGATAGTTGAGTCCTACTTCAGTGTTTTGGCCTGGCTTCATAGAGTTCTCTGTTCTGCGTTAGAGCGACTTGCTTTCCGTCAAGAAGTTTGTATCTGATAAATCCTTCCTGACACTTTTCTTGTTGCATAAGAGTTGTGGAATCGACAGATAGTTTCACTCTGGAATGTTTCAACATCGTGTCAGAGTGGAGACTGTTATCGTTTTCCCAGGTCTTAGATCAGTGAATTGTATGTGGTCATGGAATTAGCGCCTCATGTCAACGTGTATGTTTCTCCTTCACACCGGCCCTGGCCTCAAACCTATGGTCCATCTAGGTACCAGCATGCCGTGGCCAACCCAGGCCTCATCACCTTCACCGGGCCGTACCTGGATGTGGGCGGGGCCGGCTACGTGGTCACCATCAGCCACACCATCCACGCCTCAAGGTACATTCACAATGAGATGGAACCTGCATGTTGTTATAGAAATATGTAAGAGCGCTAAACATGGTGGGAAATGCATGCTTCCAGAAAGGGGTTGTCCCTTAGCTCCGAGAAGCCTCCAACACATCTATTACAATGAAGCCTGGCAGGGCATTTCCAGCAATATTGCCGTCAGTCTGGCTGTCTGTATGTGTGGTAAAAATGTTTCTGTTTGGAGCCAGTTTAATGACAAAAGTCTGGGTTGACAGACATACTTTGAACATCAAACGAAACAGAAACAAACAAAAGAAAAATGTTATTTCAAAAATAAAAGCGGAAAATTAACCATAGCAATGTCGGGAAAATGAAAAGCAGAACTTATGGAACTTATGAAATAAGTTTTTTTTTTTAGCCCATCCCCCCTTTCAGAGATGTTTAATTTACGAGATATAATGACAGTAAATATAGTGCAGTACTCTTTCCTGTACACTGAGGACCAGGAGAAGTATGTTACTATTAGGTATGTAGGTCTTACACTAGAAAATGTTGGAAACCAATGTTGTTCAGTCTTTCATCAGCACTGTAACCTTTGAAGCCACCTATGTCGTCGTCTTGTTCCCCCAATTTTGTGATCCAGCTGCCTTGAGAGAGTCAAAGATCGGGGCATGTATATTCTGAACCACATCCTGCCAAGCCATACTGCTTATCACACCACTCACTGAAACCGGAAGTAGACTGGAACCAACACGCTTTTAGAATACAACACTTTGTCAGGTTAATGACTCTAATCGAGCTTGCAGGCACCTGACCCGCCACAAGGAGCCACTAGAGCGCGACATGACAAGACAAACCTTTCTGGCCTGCCTTTCCCCAACTTGGACACTGCTTAGCCAGTTTGCCCTAACTTTTGCACCACCCTTTGCGGGAATCCAGGGCGTGGTCAGAATGCAGACTACAGTTCCAACATGGTCACCTTAGTGCAAGCTGTAGCTGTCGACACATTGGCTGGTCACTCCGGCTTTCTGGGACACTCGGCCCACCACCGTTGAGCGACAAGTGTAGCAGGAGAATGTTAAACTGATCTGGAGTCATTGTAATACTGCCTGTTCATATTCTGTTTAGGTACGCACACACACACACACACACACACACACACACACACACACACACACACACACACACACACACACACACACACACACACACACACACACGTGAGATGTTGGAGGTTTACCAGCAGCAGGGAAGGCAGATAGAGAATATGAAATGGGTTTTACTGAATCATTGTCTCTCCACTCCCTCTCCTCCTCTGTGCAGTTCTCAGATGGCCTCGGGTTATGCGGTGGCTGTGATGGGCATTGACTTCACCCTGCGCTACTTCTACAAGGTTCTGCTCGACCTCCTCCCCATCTGCAACCAGGACAAGGGCAACAAGATCCGGTACGTTTGATGGGGTTACTGAGCGCCAAGCCGCTGATGTTTCAGAGACTGTTAATCAAGCTAATCTGATTTGAATAGCACAGAGAAGGATGGGGGGGGGTGGGGGGGGGGGGGGGGAGGGGG
>JACXGI010002009.1:30849-69539 GCA_016801175.1 Esox masquinongy | reverse complement strand
GACTGGGGTGGGTTGGGTTGAGGTTGAATGGGTTTGGATCAAGCTAACCTAACATAGCAGGCGTTCAAAGACACGCCTCTGAAACTGGATCCCCGGGTGACTGGGTTTCTGGCAGGTTGTCTTCTGCTCTTCTCAGCCAGTCCTGTGAATGTGGAGTAGGAGTTTGATGTTGTGCGGTCTCATTAACATTCAACGGCAAAATGTATGTAACAGGCTCTCATTCCATTTCCTCTACAACTACAATGTCAGGTTGTCACTGAGGGTGGGAACAGGCAGGATGGGCTAATATTATGACGTGCAGATGGACTGTGCTCTGACCGGGCTGGTTGGGGTTGACAGGGTTCCTATCCGTAACACTGCTCTCTCGCCTGACCCAACACTGCTCTCTCTCCTGACCCAACACTGCTCTCTCTCCTTACCCAACACTGTATCCAATCTGAGCGCTTTCCTTTTTTGACTGCCAATCCAAGCTTAGGGTTTCTTTTGTTCCAGTCAGATCATTTTCAACGTGCATGTGTTCCAGGTTATGGTTTAGGTATATTTGGTCAGATTGATTGTACTGTTCAGTAAAATAACTTATTTATTTTCTCTCCCTCTCCCCTCTCCTCTTTCTCTCTGTCTCTTTAGGTGTTTCATCATGGAGGACAGGGGTTACCTGGTGGCCCACCCCACCCTCATCGACCCTAAAGGCCACGCCCCCGCTGAACAGCAACACATCACGCACAAGGAACCTCTGGTGGCCAACGACATCTTGAACCACCCCAACTTTGTCAAGAAGAACCTGTGCAACAGCTTCAGCGACCGCACAGTCCAACGCTTCTACAAGTTCAACACTAGCATCATTGTGAGTTTCTGTCTGACCCCAGATGTGTTGCCGCGCCGTCTGGACCTTTTGTCAATGCACAACATTCATCAGTACCACAGCCCCACCAAGTGGTAGGATATATCACAGCCTCTTCAGTGTTGTTCCTCGGAACACGCCGTGTTATACAGGATGTGAGGCAGACCAGGGCTTTCTCCGTAGAACCGTTGATTACCACTGGTGTGGTACCATCACATCTCTCTCACTGTATCCACGCTCTCTCCTCAGGGGGACCTGACCAACCTTGTCCACGGGAGCCACTGCTCCAAGTACCGCCTCACCCGTATCCCAGGGACCAATGCGTTCGCCGGCATCGTCAACGAAACGTGCGATTCGCTGGCCTTCTGTGCCTGTAGCACAGTGGACCGCCTCTGTCTCAACTGTCACAGGTCGGGCAGTTCCGGAACTCTGTTACATAGGAGTTGACGTGCTGGTTTCTTATTACTGTGAATTAATGTTTTAAATGTTAATGTCAGTATGCGTTTGTTTTTTCATTATCACTTTATTTATTTTTGATTACAGTCTAAGTAGGTAATGTAGTAGTTGTGTATTTTTGACGTTGATCTGCTGGTGTTTCAGGATGGAGCAGAATGAGTGCGAGTGTCCCTGTGAGTGCCCCCTGGAGGTCAATGAATGTACTGGCAACCTTACCTATGCCGAGAACAGGTGAGTGCTTGGATCACTGTTTTGACTACATGACTTCCTAATTTGAGCATATAATAGCTGTAGCCTGAATGGTAATTAGGCATTCATTAGTTGTTTCTCTTCTGTTCTCTGATTGAAATGTTCTCATGGCTACTGTCATTATTTGGATTGTGAACTCGTGATATGTCTGTGGTCTGACCTTAAGGTCGCACATCCGCCATCTGACCATGTGTATCTGCTTTTTAGGAACCCCAGCTGCGAGGTGCACCAGGAGCCCCTGTCTTTGACGGTGATGGACTCCAGTCTACAGGACACCCTGCCCCAGTGTATCAACACCCGCTGCAGCCAGCGCTTCACCAGCAGGTAGAGTACCGCACTGCCCCGGTGTCACCAGGGAAACCACATGACCACAGGGGAAAACACAGGGTGTGTTGTGGCCAGTATTACTGTTTATGGCTGTTCTTACCCATGATGAAATGCAGCGTGCCTTGATACAGCCTTTAGCCATGGTGTATTGGCCATAAACCGCAAAAAACGTTAGGATTCCCATTGCTATTACAAACGGTTACCGACTCCATTACAACAGTGAAAGGTAATTAAATGTTATGATACATGCAAGCAGTAAGGCAGGAGAGAGTGTGGTGTGTGTACTGTACATCAGTATGGCCTTAACTCCACCCTGTGATCCCCAGTGACTGTTTCGGTGTGCTGGACTGTGAATGGTGTATGGTGGACAGTGATGGGAAGACCCACTTGGAGAAGCCATACTGTGCCCTGCAGAAGGAGTGCTTTGGGGGCATCGTGGGGGCCAAGAGCCCCTACATGGACGGTATGGGGATGCTGGGTGAGTCTACCTGGTCTACCTGGGTAGATGTTTGGTTCCCCATAGCGTGAATAAAGTCATTTGATATTTAGGACACGGATAGTAGGGCTGTGAAGTGTCTTCCGGTCAAGACTACTTTCTACCTCTGAACAGAGTCAAAACTGATAATAAGTAGAAAGGTGTGAAAATGGAGTCCGTCTTTTGCCCACTGATGTCTCATAACACTGCTACCTTTTAACAAATCAACAAACAGTGAGCGAACAGCCCCGTTCCGTCCCGACTCGCAATCAGCCTGTTGAATTTGCCTCTGTCTATGTAACATAAACCCCCTCCTCTCCACCCTTTCAGATGAGGAGGTGGCGTCTCTCAACATAAAGAGTGCTCCAGTAGGGCCGGTTGCCGGCGGCATCATGGGCTGTATCATGGTGCTGGTGTTGGCCGTCTATGCCTACAGACACCAGATCCACCGACGCTCCCACCAGCACATGTCCCCGCTGGCCGCACAGGGTAAGTCCGGAGGTCTCCCCCCTGGCCTCGGTCCGGAGGTCTCCCCCCTGGCCTCGGTCCGGAGGTCTCCCCCCCGGCCTCGGTCCGGAGGTCTCCCCCCCGGCCTCGGTCCGGAGGTCTCCCCAGTCATTTGCTCAATAATTCCTTCCCGTTGTCTGAGCCTAAGGGCTCAGCATCGACCGGGGAAATGCAACAGGTGTGGGAATGTACAGCTTCTAACCACATCGCCAGAGGTTCTCTTCTTTAGACTGTGAACCCTGATTATCCACACTGACTGTAGACACCGTCTCTCCCCGACCGTGCGCAGAGATGTCGGTGAGAATGTCTAACCTGGACAACGAGCGAGACGAGAGGGACGAGGACAGCCACGAAGACAGAGGGATCAGTAAGTACCACACGGGATTAGTATTGGTGTACTGTAAGACCGTTCACCTGAGTTGACCCTGCGTTTTATCCCTTGTCATTTAACCTAGATGTTTTCCTGTCCCGTCCTGCAGTCAGCAACACCCGGTTCATCGCGGCCGTAATCGAGAGACACACCCACAGTCCTGAACGCAGGAGGAGGTACTGGGGGCGGTCAGGAACGGAGAGTGACCATGGTAAGACGACACGCGGCCAGACGAGGAACACAGTGCTGCCCTTTCAAACGCGTGTTCAACTTAAGGACGAGGAGAGTGGTGTTGCTCTGTCACAACCCACGTAACACTGGCCTTGTGTTCTCCTCCTCCACCCCGAAGAGGAGTCAGTCTAGCTAGCTCTGGCACTGGTTGTGTAACCACTGATCGGGGGCAGAGAAACAGGGAGTAGCGAAGGAGAGGACGATAGAGTGAAGTTGAGAACTAGACAGTTAGAAAGTTGTCAGAATTGCTGCAGGGCCAACTGAAAAGCGGTATAGTGTTTGGCTCGTTTCCTTGGCTTAGTCAGAGGTGGCCTCCCACAATCTGCAGAAACACACGCACACACACGCGCACACACACACACAGACCCTTCATACCAGGCTATGTGCAACCTAGACACACACGCACAACTCTCTCTGCATGTACACTCTTTCTCCAGAGATTTCTATAAAGACTGACGTTTCAAATATAATTAACAAGGTGTTTCCGTGTCATTTGCTGAGGGTTGATGTGTTAGAATCCCTGTTTTGGCCAAATCTATGTGTTTCTGCATGCCGCGCCGTTACGGGAGTCCCACACCATGTCCACGTGAATGTGTCCCTGTGTTCGTCACGTCAGGCTACAGCACCATGAGTCCCCAGGAGGACAGCGAGAACCCGCCGTGCAACAACGACCCCCTGTCGGCCGGCGTGGACGTGGGTAACCACGACGACGACCTGGACCTGGACACGCCCCCGCAGACGGCGGCGCTGCTCAGCCACAAGTTCCACCCGTACCGCCACCCGCCCCACCACCACCCGCTGCACCTCCACTCGCACCACCTGCAGGCCGCCGTCACCGTGCACAGCGTGGACGCCGAGTGCTGATCCCGAACCTCCCCCGGGCGTCGCCGCTCCTCCACCCAGCCCCTCCCCCCGCCGGCCCACCTCATTGCTTGGCTACGTCACCACGCGGGCCCTGGACATCGCTACCACTACACCACCACCTCCGGACTTCTCCGCCCCCCCACGTGCTCCAACTGGGCCCGGCCATGGGGAGGGGAGGTGTGCTGAGGGACAGCAGGGAAGTATCCCCGGACGATTGTACATTGGCGGGGGGAGAGTGGGCAGAGCCCTGCTCAGACCACGGGCGGGGGGGTGCTTGCTGGTTGTGTTGTAAAAGGGTATTAATAAAGTGGTTTTCCCGTTTTTAACAAGGAAAAAAAAGGCTAAATGGATTATTTTTCTACTATTTATTGAAATGGATTTGGACTCCGGACTTTGCGGTTAGGAGACTGGCTGAACACGGACGGAGTGCGTCAGCTGCGCTCTCCCTTGACTTTCTGTCGAGGTCACTTCCTGTGTCACCATAACCAAGAGGAAGTGGTTTTTCAGTGGGCATGTGACTCACATTATCATTTAGATTAATTTTCTGTTGCAAATCATTGTGAAGACTAGCTCTTTCTGCTGACAGGGTGAACTGACTGCAAGACATTGAGAAACCCAGCTAGCAGTTTAACCTAGAACCTCCTGGGTGCGTCTTGCTCACCTGACCGTCTGTCTAGGATTCTGACGGGGGTGCTGTATCACTGAATAAGGTTTGTCATGCCAGGACCTTGGCAGAAGGACAGATGCGCAGGACATGCAATGCCCGCACTTGGGTGCCCTGTTAACCTGCCTGAACAGAAAGATGTAACGATGCTGGGGACAAACGGGTTGGTCTATCTGAACCTAGCTGACCACGCTACGGCCCACTCCCACTCTCTCTGCCCGAATGGGACCTATCAGAGTGGAGCGAGTGTGTCTCTGTTTGAGACTGAGAGCTGCTGTAGCTGCATACATCTTTGTTCCTTTGTGGTCAATAATAGAAGAAAACAGTCTTCTGTACACTCTGCGTTCAACGTGTGTGTGTGTCTGTGTGCGTGTGCGCGGTGTGATTGAATGAAGGTCGTCAGAGCATATCCATTGAAGTCATTATTACATGTTCTAATTGTTTGAAAGTGTAATTAGTGAATAGAGATTATTTTTGTTTTAAGCTGTCCAGCTGATTTTTCTGAAGTCCTTTTAGCCCTACAGTATGACAGTATATTTTTATGTGAATCAAGGTTTAACTGCTTCAGTCAAGTCAGTAACAGTGTTCATTTAGTTTGGGTAAAGAAGGTTCTTTTCTGAGCTAAACAGTATAAAGTGTACATATGTTGTTGTTTTTTTTTTATCACAAATAGCTATTAATATGTTACACTCCATATTTTATGTTGAAAATGAAATATTGTGTTTTAAAAATTCAGAATGTGGGTTTATTTTGATATGTTGAAGTTCATGGTATCTGTCAGAATGTACTCTGACACCTTGAATGTTTCTAGGTCTACCTTTCTTTAGGTCCATATTGGATGGAAGACAGACTGAGAGAGCTGTATTTTACACACAAAGTTGGAGATGAATCGTCTATAAAAGCCTCATCTTTTAATTACACTTGGGTCAAATTGTCACACGAGAACTTAAACTGTCAGGAAGAGATTTTATTTTTGAGTGCAGCAGATCTTTCTATTTGTTGACTTGGATCAGTTCTAGGAATGGCATGGGTCAATTTCATTTCACTTCTTAGAGGTACATTTACTGAGACTGAATTGGTCTGAATAATCCCCATAGTGGTTTTTTACATCCAATTTTGATGGGAGAGAGTGTAAACACTTAACTGTATTTACCAGCTGTTAAGCAAGTATAATCTTGTGTATACCAAACACTATGAATTGCATTATTGTACTGAAGGAACTTCAATGTGTGTACACCATTCCTTTTTTCCAGTGTAGCATATGTGGTTATGGAGATGATTTTTTGCAATGTGAATGTGATAAAAGTCAACGTTTCACTTTGAACCATTTGCCTCTCGATGCGTTATCACACTACAGCACAGAGTGGACCATTATTCACTACTCTCTTTTAAAATGAATACATTTAGTCATTTGGGTTTGACAACATTAATCAAACTTGTGTCCAGCCATCACTTGACACCTTAAACATCACCCAAGGCATACGTTGACAATACAACAAAACAACACCATTTCCACATGTATGATCGTTTCATATTGTGATCTTCTTTGGACAGTGAGTTGCACACTCATGTCTGCCAGAAGAGTGTGGGATTAACAGAAGGGATGATTTATCTAGCCTTTGTGTCTGGCGCATTCTGTCGTTCCACTACCCATGTGTATCATTTCTCCATGAGACCGGGATGGGAAGGTTATCAGCGGTCAGCTGAATGGTATGCGGTGAAATAGCTCTTCAGTGCCATGGTCTGCATTGAAACTGGAGTGTTTCTGGGACAGCCGTACGTTTTGGTCCCCTTAAACTGCATTTACCCCTGGACATCTGAGACGGCAGTAGGTTGTGTTGGGGATGTTAGGAGCAGCAAAGTGCCTTGCAGCCTGAGAGGAGCATCACTTATTCATCTAACGGAGTTCGGTGACAAACAGCCATTGGATCTTGAAGACATGCATGTTTTGATGCGTCTGGATTCAAGAACTGTCGAGTGTTAATGTAGATGGTCTCTCTTACAGGTGGTGAATCCCTTTGTGTAAAGTGATGAATTGATGTCTTGGTGTCCTTTTTTTCATAGTGAATTAGTTTAATATGTGATCCAGAATATGTGTACGCAATTCTGAACACTGTCAAAATGCTGCCATGGTGTTAAGCAGTAATGTCAGTCAGAATCTGTGTAATGAAGGGTTTTTAAATTGGTTCTCTAACGCCTACAAAGTCAGACTAAGCATCTGAAAGGCCAAAGGTTGGTCAAGGAAATATATTCAAAACATGTTCAGTAGTTATTTTTTTTTTTGTCATTTAGCTGATGCTTTCGGGTTTTTTTTTTATTTGAAGTACTACTTGGACAAAAACATTTTTAACAAGTTAGTTGACAGCAAGCGGCACCAAACATTCACCGGCTGGTAAGTAAAGTCTAAAGAGATTAAACACATGCCTTTGTGGGAAACTTGTTTGCCGAGCCCAACTACCTTTGAGTAGAGTGATGTTCCTTCTCCACTTACATAACAATGTTGACTAGGAAATAATTTATCAGTGATATGGAGACAATTCTTTAGAAACCAAAGCTTAACTACAAATATCTTTATCTTCTTTTAAAAGTTTTGGAATTTAGGACCAAGTCACATTCTGACTTCTTCCACAATGGGTGAATAAGTATGTTTATGTGAAAACTGTTGGTTCAAAAATGTATATTTAATTACAATTGATTTAATTTGGACTCTTCCATGTCATAAATGACCAAATGTGTGGCAAGGAGAACCCTACTATGTGCTGGATTACAACCAAGGAAAGTCCAGCGACCATGGATGATCTTAATGTACAATGGAGTTTTTTTTTTTTTCCTTCGTCTGTCCCCGGATGACAAATGGAGATAGCCCTACAACCATTCCTCCTTTACTCCCACACACTGAGCACAACACGAACAGCACTTCGCTCACAGCCATTCAGAGTTCAAGGTTCCGTACGCCTACATCACATAAACATGCGTCCCAGGGACTCGCTTTGCCCGCTCAGCCACTCGCCGACACCCACTCACAGGTCCCGACGAGCACTGAGATCTCCTCTTGTCTTCTCGTACTCCCACTCAGCGGAGCTGTGAATCATTCTCAGAGCAGTGCAGCGCTCCCCATCCCAATTTGTACTGCTGTATGTAGTTCGATTGTCAGCCTTGCTTTTTACATGTGAAGAACCTCTTGATTTTTACATGGGTGAGAACAGTGACAAGCTTTTAAGGGGGTGGTGCGTGCGTGCGTGCGTGCGTGTTAGTGGGTGAGAGAGGGAAAGAAAATGCGATCATTTCAGTTGTTTCTCACTGATTTGAATGAATCATGGCATCTCTTAACTGACAAGCATCACCAACCGTCATTTCAGAGAAAACACTGTTCAATGATTCATCTCTTCCTATCTGTCAGGATATTGACGCCTGATTTTTCAAGTAGGCCCGCTAACAGTAGTGTAGAGAATGCTATTATTTAAGCCCATCTTGTTCGAGCGTATATCCCTGGAATAGACATGTTAATGCATTCGCCCTCTTGTCAGACATTAGGTGGCTTAGTTTGATTGCTGCATTGATGCACAAACAAGGTACAGTTCCGCTTCAGTCTGAAGCCTGTCATTTAATTTGCCATTTGAGTACAGGATGTATCAATCCTTTCATTGTGCTAGTGTGTATGTTGGAAAAAAGAAAATTACAGATATTTTGGTTGTTACTATGGTTTATTTTATCCCTTAAATATTTCTGCTCTGTAAATATTACCTAAATGTTAAATTATTTTCCCTGATAAGTATGTTAAGGTCTGAGGCATTCACATATACAGTTCATGACCATTGTGAGGGCCTCTGGAAATCTGCCATGTGCTGCTCAGTCATTCTGTGGCTCGCAGCCTCCACCCACGGATTGACTGACTCTGAAAGGCTTGACTGACTTCAGCTGGATGACAAAATGGTCCTGCCCATTCATGTTCATAATGTGCACAGCAGATGAGCATGCCCCTCAGATTTTTTTCCTCCTGGTTTTATTTTAGGACTATGTATTTCTTATTTATAGCCTAAATAAAAACTTGCCTGAGGCCTTCATCCATCAGTGCCAAGAGTGTCTGTTGAAAAGCAATGTATATTTGGAGGAGCATGTCAATATGAATGCATTGCTGAAAACTGTAGATGAGTGTCCTTCCCTCTGAATTGGCTGTAGCCTCTACACTTGCTAATTAACAGTTAGTGTTAATTTGGTTTAGAGTTTAGTCTACCACAGGATGGCGATACAATATTCTTTTTTAGTTTTATTTCTACGTATTATTCGTTTTCTAAACGGTGGGGGTCGCAAAGCGCACAGCGTAACTATTGTACCACGCCGGGGCCTGTCTTCATGTGCGTACCTTTCTCGTTTGCCCTGCTCTCATTCAGATGAGAGAAACAAAAACACAGACGCCCACCTATCGTTGCCTCCACTCACTTTCTATCACAGCTACTCAAGATGGCGGCAGCTTCCTCCATCCAGCCGCCGAGCGTTCACTCTTTGAACCAGGAAAATGCACCTTTAACGGATTCTGACAGCCCGTTGAGCCGACAGGATGAGGACGCAGCATCCGAGGGGACCAGTCTCCGAGACATACCGGATTTGGAACCGGAGGAAATTGAGAAGAGGCTGGAGAAAACTCGCCGGGAGCTGAGCAACAGGAGGAAAATCCTAATTAAAAACCTGCCTCAAGATACAACCAACCAGGTACTCTATTTTCAATTTGGATGGAGCGAAAGTTATTTGGTTGCGCTAGACTGCGTGCCACTTGTTAAAGTAAAAAAAAAATCCGGGCTTACTGCAATTTGTAGTTTATATGCAGGAAAGCGAACACAATTAACTTAAGTGGTTTTAAGAGAGCCGTTTGGAAATGTTGCGTAGACTGTTGTATTTTACTTGATCTAACATCTAATGCTGACAATCAATAAAACGTTTTGTATAATTCATGGAGGGACCGTTATACAAAGTAAATATTTAAAATTGGTTAAACTGTAACAAAGAACGATATTAAACAATAGTCTCGAGTTTCTTAATTTCTTCAGTGTGACCGATGGCCTCAAATATTTGCCTCTTGGGAGAACTCCTGTTCTAGCTTTAACTACAATTTACCCAAATAGACGCGAAACGGCACTAACATAAACTTGTCATTAAACTTTTTAGTTAATATGCGCGGCTGGTTTTTAGAGTTACACGGTAACACACAATCGACGTTCAGCGTCATACTGAATAACACTACAGAGCAGGATATTTGTGTGGAAATTCTTAATCTTATATATTTCATGATACATTTTTAACTTCGTGTTTATATTGTAGGGCAGTAAGAATGTTTTAATTCAGCTGGTGGGGAAATCTGTTAATATTCCCCTCTGGCACTGTTCATAATGTTACGCTAGACATGTTGTAACAACGCACATACATTTTATTATAGGGGTATTGTTAATATAAAGATTGGAATATGTTTATTAACTCGAATTATATTTGTTGTATTACCGTTTTTCTGTAACTGCTGGTGTTACAGCGGGTCCGCTGTTATGTTCTGTTTCTAGCCTTGACAATACTACTGGAGTCAGTCTTGCTGTATTTGGTCTTAATAAACTAGGAATCGTAATAAACTACAGGCTGATTTTGAATTCCTCCCGGGTGTAGCAGCTAGCTAACATTTCTCAGCCAGAGGTAGGCAGGGTGCCAGGGAAAGGAGAGAACCAGAAAGGACCATCCTACGCAAAGCCCAATGATGCTGGAGGAGCAGGTGAGACAGTGTGAGAAACACTAAAGCCGGAGCCAGATAGCAAGCCAGGTGAGATGAAGACACAGAGATGGAGAGAAAAACCCGGTCTCCACATAGTTAGTGTCAACACATCTCGGAAGGTGCCACGGCAGACAGAGCACCGTTTCATGAGAGAGAAGAGGTAGTAAGGAAAAGAGAGAAGGGAGGCTGTCTCCTCCAATTCAGTGTGTCAGGTCTCCTGTCTCCCTTGCAGGCCAATGTATGTGTGCCTGTATGTAGAAATACACACACTCTGCTGTCACCGACATTGTCATATAACACCACACACACATGCAGTTTGAGCACCACTGAATCCCATTTGAGTAAGTGGGTTTTCCACGAATCCACATGCAAGAGAGCGACGACTTAATTGATCCACTGCCAGGTTGATTGATTGAAATGGGAAGCCCTCTGTGGTTTATGTAATCTAGATCTGATTCCCCCGCTCTCCCCCTTACCTTGACGTTCCTCCTCAGAGTCGTCAGTCAGTTCGCCCTGCTTAATCCTAGACTCTTTCCAGCCCTCAACGAACACCTCTGCTGTTAAATGGAGTGGCATTAAACAAAGCCCCAATTTAACTTGGCACTGGTCCACGGTGGGTGGTGTCAGGTGTGGGATGATAGAGCTCTGCTGACGACCCTTAGGTCAATGGGAGGGTGGAGGGGGTGGAGGGAGAGAGGCAAGGGGGGGATGTAGGGAGGGGAATGCAGCCTGAAAGGAGATGGATGTTGATTCTAAGGGTTTGCTGTGCCTATCATAATCCAGGAATTTTTTGTGACAAAGCTGTCATCACAATGAGGGGCGTGGATAAATGGTATGTATGGTGGTTGGGGGGGGGGGATAATGCATCATACTACACCCTCACCTCTGGCTATCAGTTGCTGTTTAATTATTTAAAAGACTCTGGGACAGGTTAGGCACATGCAGGTGGTGTTGCTCTATCTCTCTCTGTGTGAGTATCTACCTCTGGAAAACCAGAAATCCCTGTTCTATCTTAGTAAGCTAAGCTTTTTGCCTGAACTTAACCTACCCTAATACCTAAACATAACCTGTTATGTCTGAGCCTAAACTTATTCCCAATTCTGGTCCCCGCAGGAATTGTTATTTCACATCCACATACAACCCATAATGCATTATTACCTTATTACTGTTTCTTTTTTCTTTTTTTTACAAAACTACCACTAACAGGTCCTAATCATCATAAAAGCAAATACCTAGTGTTGGAGAAAAACTATATTTTAGGAATTGTACAGTAGCTGCAACGCAGGAGAAGCAAAGGAGCAGTGGGGGAGGGGCTTACAGTGAGAGTGAGGAGGGTGCTGGCTGGGCAGACTGATGTTGCCTGTTGTTCATCATCTCTTGATTAAGTAGTTTCAGTCTTGAATGCATCAAAGAAGCCCAATAGCCTAATATCTCCTAATGTGCCCCATGGGGGCTGCAACTTGAGTGCTGCCACAACAACATGCCACTGGTGCCAACTCACATGAAATTCTATTATTTTATAACCATTTTAATGAAAAACTGCTCAGAAAATTCCAGTTTAAATGTAAAGGAAAATCCAAGGTATTACCCATTGTCACACCTCAAAATAGTCCTCAGCCAAACGTTAACGCCATGCTTAAAATGTTGTGTGGACCGAAAAAAGGTCTTCACTGATTTAGCATGGGTTACTATACTTAAGGGGACTAACAATCCTGAAAAGTATGTTAATAAATCAATCAAATAATTTTATAAAGCGCTTTTTACATCAGCAGTTGCCATAAAGTGCTTTTACAAACACCCAGCCTAAAACCCCAAAGAGTGCCCCACAGAAACACTCATGCCTGAAGGGCTGACTGCCTGCCTGCAGTGGATGACGTGGAGCTGACACAGTAGATCCAGGGTTCCAAATCTAGGAGGTGCCCATCAAAAACAGTACCTCTGTTTAATGGGGTGTGCTGGGCCTTTTTTTTTTTTTTTTTGGAGGGCAAAGAAATTGTTTAAATTACTTTAAATAAATTTTTTTCTAGAAATCACTGTGGTTTTTGCTACTGATGTATATTTACAAGGTGTACATTGAGGAGTTAAAGAAAAATTACTTCCCTGTGAACAACATCTTGAATGAATGATGTTTGACTCTTGCAATGAATGTATCTCATTTGGAATATCTGTATATTTCAATGTCAATTAAATTTAAGGTTAAAATACACATTTAATAAAACAGTTGGTGGCACAATAGACCAGGGAACATCAGGTCTGCTATTATTAGCAATTATAAATATTGACCCAAAAATAAATGATTTCACAACCATGTGTAATTACATGAAATCAGCAGAGCTTCAAAACCCTGTCTTTCTCCTATTATCTCATAGAATAGTACAAACATATTTGAATTTTTATAATACTGAAAGATGGGAACCATTACTACATGCATAGAGCACCATCTCTATTTAGACAAATACATGGTGAAGCCATGCTTTTGTGGATTTGGATGTGTGCTTTGGGTCGTTGTCGTGCTGAGAGGTGAACTTCCTCTTCATCTTCAGCTTTCTAACGGACGCCTGAAGGTTTTGTGCCAAAATTGCCTGGCATTTGGAACTGTTCATAATTCCCTCCACGCTGACTATGGCCCCGGTTCCAGCTGAAGAAAAACAGCCCCAAAGCATGATGCTGCCACCACCATGCTTCACTGTGGGTATGGTGTTCTTTGGGTGATGTGCAGTGTTGTTTTTTGCGCCAAACATACCTTTTGGAATAATGGCTAAAAAGTTCAACCTTGGTTTCATCAGACCATAACACATTTTCCCTCATGCTTTTGGGGGACTTGATGTTTGTTTTTGCAAACTTCAGCCGGGCTTGGATGTTTTTCTTAGTAAGAAAAGGCTTCCGTCTTGCCACCCTACCCCATAGCCTATTCATATGAAGAATATGGGAGATTGTTGTCACATGTGGCACACAGCCAGTACTTGCCAGAAATTCCTGCAGTTACTTTAATGTTGCTGTAGGCCTCTTGGAAGCCTCCCTGACCAGTTTTCTTCTCGTCTTTTCATCAATTTTGGAGGGATGTCCAGTTCTTGGTAATCTCTCTGTTGTGTTGTCTCTGCTGTACAGTGAATAAACATCAACCTCGTACCACCCGAGTGATTGCTGCTGTACAGTGAATAAAAATCGACCTCGTACCACCCGAGTGATTACAGCTGTACAGTGAATAAATATCGACCTCGTACCACCCGAGTGATTACTGCTGTACAGTGAATAAATATCGACCTCATACCACCCGAGTGATTGCTGCTGTACAGTGAATAAACATCGACCTCGTACCACCCGAGTGATTACTGCTGTACAGTGAATAAATATCGACCTCGCACCACCCGAGTGATTGCTGCTGTACAGTGAATAAATATCGACCTCGCACCACCCGAGTGATTGCTGCTATACAGTGAATAAATATCGACCTTGCACCACCCGAGTGATTGCTGCTGTACAGTGAATAAACATCAACCTCGTACCACCCGAGTGATTGCTGCTGTACAGTGAATAAACATCAACCTCGTACCACCCGAGTGATTGCTGCTGTACAGTGAATAAATATCGACCTCGCACCACCCGAGTGATTACTGCTGTACAGTGAATAAATATCGACCTCGCACCACCCGAGTGAATACTGCTGTGCATTGAAAAAATATCAACTATGTACCATCCCCCAGCTGTTTACTGCTATACAGTGAATAAACATCAGCAGTAAATAAACAGAGCTCTTGGGTTGTATCTGTCGTCGTAGATGCTCATTTCTCCTCTGTAAGGTTGAGAAGTGTTCGGACTCTGCAGGCCCATCAGCAGGCATGGCCGTAGACTTTGAAAAAAGTGAAGTGGAGGGAAAGAGTGAATGGGGAAACAGTTATGGTTGCGTTAAATGGGGAAATAAAATAGTTGCAATCTTTTTAAAACACATTTTCAAACCAGAACCTTTTTGTGATAGGGGGGCTTCAACCTTTTAAAATAACATTGTAGAGGTGAAAGCATAATATAATTGCGAGCATTATATTCAACAGTAAGACCAGCCCGCTGATTGGCTGCCCTGGGTGCCACGCTCCATCACACCCATTAAAGCTCCGTCTCTGGGTGGAATCAGAAGATTTGAGTTTGCCATATTTGTGGCTTTCACAAAGTAACTGTTCATCCTGCTACGTTTGTACATTTAAATTTAAAATGTCTTAATGTATGCATATTACATATTGTAATAAAATAACTGTGATCGTTGCTGATGCATTGCTAAATACAGTAATAATATGGTTACTTTAAATGTGCAATTTGCTTAGGCTCTAGAGGAACTCATAAACCTTAAACATTAACATGTTATGGCAATAGAACAGATGAAAGCAATAATATTCACAGTAACGGATGATAAAATGGATGTATCTGAATGCTTTCTGGGTCGTCCCTCTAGATTTCCTTCATGAAGCCCTCAACTAGCCCTCAACTAACTGTACATGCAAATATGAACCATTAACTAGCAGTGGTTCCTTGATGAACTCCACAGGTGCCTTGAGGACCTCCTTGCGTTACAACTAAAACCAGTAGTGTTCAGAAAAACAGGACACCCAAGGGGCATTCTTGAAAATCTCTTATTGCAAGTGTTACTATTGTGAATTTGATTAATTGTGCATCCTTACAGTGAGTTACAGTATAGAGAGAGGTAGCAATAAAGGGATTGGAATAGAAGACCGGTTGTCTGAAGCAAAATCCATCCCGCAAGAGGTTTTAGCCAGGCTAAACAGTATGATTATTTTGAAAAATGTACAGAACAGAATAGTTTCATACTTGGTATAACTAGATTACTTTATGAATTTTCAAATGCCCTTTTCTGTACAACCGCTTGCTGAATTTTTAAATGCTGATGTGGCCCTAAAGACAAAATGATGGTCCACCCCATCTTAAGACTGCTACTGATATGTAGGAGTGTGTTCTGTGGTGTGTAGAGAGAAAGAGAGACAAGCTGCAGGGAGAGAGACAGGCTGCACGGAAAGACTTTTCTGCCATGCTCTCTGTTTGCCTGTTTACCAGAGCCCCCCTGTTTCCTGCCATGCTGTCTGTTTGCCTGTTTGTCTCTGGCACTGGCTCAGAAGCTGGGATTGAGACGCCATCCTAATTGGAGCAGAAATTCTTTGTATCATTGTATTCCAATTCTGTGTTCAATTCTCCTTCACAAGTTTACATTTGAGAAGCTGAGAATGACACTTTATACAATACTGTAGTCTGTGTATTCTGACTGGAGTACATGTGACTATGTTTATTTATTTAGAATTTATTTTAATAAAACTGGGATGGTAGAGAGCTTTCATTTCCAATCTGTGATTATGGCTTTGCCTCCGCAACAACTCTACAGCAGATTCAGGAGCATCAAAGATCGAGACATTTCTTCTGATGCGCTGTGCTTCCAGTCACACTTTGCTCAACCTAAACATCAGAAAATTTGTATTTTCAATAATTTACTAGGCGTTTGATAAGTTGAGGAACAGAATTACCTACGGTGCCAAAGTGGCAACAAGGGAAAGTCCTTTTAGTAGCACAAACCATTTCAGTTTGTGTGCTAATGGGCTTTGCAATGTCAGTGACATGCGGCTCTCATGTGTTCCAGCGGCCAATCAATGCACCTTAGAATTGCAAGGTACTAACATATTATACCTTTGCCTTTGAAAGCTCATTGTAACGTCCGTGGCTGTGATAGGAGTTTGGCTGGTTCCATGATATGTGAGGAGGCTCTGCCATTCTGCTGCGGGCTGTGTTGCAGAGGCACCGGTGTTCTGCCTTACCCCTACTTTAGCCCTGAGCTCCAAGGACACAGGCAGGCGAGGGCGAGATCAGGCGAGGTGACTGAAAAACAAGCCCTGTCCTTCGGCTTGCCACCTGCCTCAGCTGCCTCTCCTCTCAGAACAATGCCTGGGGAGAGACATATTGGAGAAAGAGAGAGCTATAGGGAGTTTTAGAAAGGGAGTGCAATAGGAAGAGGTCAGAAGGAGGGAGAGTGAGATCTGATGGTGTACACGTGAATGTGTTGTTCTCTCATTGCTTCGGTTTACTGGAACTCTGCATGAACATGTTATCAGACAGACGAGTAACGGGGCGAAGAGGGGGAGGAGGAAGACAAGTAACAGGGGGGAGGCTGAAGAGGAAAAAACAAGGTTATTAAATCCTTGATGATTTACATGTGCATTTAGCAGATGCTGCTATCCAGAGTGCATTCATCTTAAGACAAGTGGTCGGTACAGTAACGCATCTCATTAGAAGTAAGAACAACCTATTCAATGAAGTGGCCGTCAGCAAGTCTGTGCTTCAAGGAGGACGATCTTGATAATCAAGATTAGTCTAATAAACATTGTAGGTAGAATTGGATAGAAAGTAAATGATGGGCGTACGCAAGTTCCACCTCTGGACAGCCTCATAGCAGCTGGCCCTCGGAGTTTGACGGTGGGCTTGTATGTTCTGCATGGAGGACTCCAGTGGTCCTGATGTGAATTCTCTCTATCCACCCGGGGCTCAGTTTGTGTGCAATCTGACTTGTTAAACCTTTCAGTGTTCTTTTTAGTGTAATGTATTTTAGATCTGTGGCCTGTATGGTTTTGTAATGTTTGTTACTCCCCATCAAAAATATTTTGCCAACTATAAATAAATAACAGTAGCTCCCTGCCTACTGCTGGTCATATCGATGCATGAGTTAAAGAACACCACATCCTCCTTAGGCTGAATAGGCGGTTTATTTTTGAAACGTTGGTTGAAATTGCTGACGGCTATTCGTTTTTGGCCTTTTAATCCTATATATTCAGAAATACGATGCAGAGACGTAGGAGGACAATTCTGGGGCAAGTTAGAAAAGTTGGCAGGGCGAGCTGCAGCTAGCCAACTCCGTAAAGAGTGTATTGGCAGTAAATAGGTATATGCATAGAAGTTTCTCGATCTTTAGTGAAAGATCTTTAAAGGCCAGAGAAAGGAGATATCAGAAGCCACTTGGATAAATGAATCCACATCCAGAATATGACTGTAACTGTACTTGTCTGACAGGAATGCAGTGATTATATTGTCCTTAAATCCTTTCAAGACGAGCTCGGAACATGATCAAGGGAGTAGGAGGGGTTGTCATACCGTATCTAAGTAGTCAGGTACTTGAATGGGTCAGAGGCATTGACAAAGTCCCCTGTATTCCCCAGCCATCACTTAACTATGCTGGCCTTCTAGTAAACCAGAATTAAAACTCACTGGTAGGTTGACTGTGTGCTGCAGATGCTCCTTCTCTCACCTGGTTTCTCATTGTAATCCCTCATCCTCCCTGTCTCTCCCGGTATTATCCGACATCTCAGACCACTGTCCTCCATCTGTTTGTCCGTAAACAATCTGATTAAGCCTTTGCGGCTTGAGGGCAGACATGAGGTTTTGTTATACTGCTGAGTACCAAAAATTCATGCAGCACAGGACAACTAGGGACATTTGAGCTCTTGTGGACATTTCACCGGTCTCCATGAGGAAGAGGGATATTTTTGCCTTAGAGGTTAAGTTTAGGGATTTGGGATTATGGTTAGAATTGAGGTAAGCAGTTGTGGTTGGGTTTCAAATTACATAGTGTTCATGCGGTCAAGGCTAGGGGTTAAGAAAAATAGCACTTTGAATGGGCATCATTTTTTGGTCCCTACAAGGATATTGAAAGGTAAAGTGTGTGCATGCATGTTGTGTGTGTCAGGTACTGCAAATCCATGAATGTCATATCTAAGAGAATCAGCTGTTTGTGATCTCAGCTGCTCAGCTCTGGTCAGCCAGCCTGCCTAGAAAGTAAAAAATAGGATGTCATTTGGGAGGCTTGGTTCAGGGCCACATGTTCGCCATAGATCAAATTATTTCTTGACCCATTACATTTTTATGACAGGGATTGTAAAAGCAACAAGAAATTCTGACGTATGGCATAATCCATATCTTATATATGGTGTCCGGGAAGGCTTTTTACTCATTTAAGATCCATTACTGTCTGTGGATGGAGACATATTAGGCGGGGAGAGACTGAGGGAGAGAGAAAGAGAGACAAAGAGTCTGCGTGCGTGCGTGCGTGTGTGTGTGTGTGTGAGAGAGTGAGAGAGAGAAAATGGGAAGGGGGCCCTGTGTTGTGTGCAGTATATGTCTCTCTGAGTGGAGATGAGTTTAGACAGCTCGCCTCAATGTATCTTATAGTAGAATGAATTAGACTGAATCCCGAATGGTGCATTATTCCCTAAATAGACTTTATAGTCCACTACGTAGTGCACTACTTTTGACCAGCGCTCGTATAGGGCTGGGCTTGAATAGCGCGCCACATTGGGTTGATCAAAAGTAAATAGGGTGCTATTTGGGATGTGTTCTCTTAGTAAAAAGATACTGATAAGTACACTTATTAGTTAGTTCAATCTCTCTCTGTACTCTTTAATGTTTGAACCCTGTCAGCACCGCAGGGCACCGCTAGGAGTCACAACCCAGTAGCACACAGGTGTCACAACCCAGCAGAGACACACCTAGGAGTCACAACCCAGCAGGGACACGGCTAGGAGTCACAACCCAGCAGGGACACGGCTAGGAGTCACAACCCAGCTGGGACACGGCTAGGAGTCACAACCCAGCTGGGACACGGCTAGGAGTCACAACCCAGCTGGGACACGGCTAGGAGTCACGACCCAGCAGGGACACCGCTAGGTTTCACAACCCAATAAAATACAGTTAGGACTCCCAACCCAGAAAAGAAACAGTGATGAGTCACAACCCAGTAAAGACACCGCAGGGACTCCGGTGGGGGCTGATGCTATAATACCGATGGACTTTGCTCAAAATGTCACCTCCTTTTAGATGCATTAACACTCGTCACAGCCCGGCGCGGAGCAGCAGAATAAAATGGCTCAGGACAGCGTGGAATGATCTGGAACAGCATGCATGTTTCAAGTATCTAAACTGGTCTAAACTATTGAAGTGTGTTTTGTGTTTGGATGTGGGCCTTCAGAGTGGCTTATCGGAGGGTCGTCGGCCTGCTAGTCCCTCCCCCCCGACCATCGCAGGTCTGTGAACGCAGGGACATAACAATTAAAGTAAATAAGAACTCTGTTTAATCTCACCACGGACAGACACAGAGCGAAGCGCGCAGCAGTGAGCTGTATGTTTGGCTAAAAGGAGAGATGAAAGGAGGGAGGAGGAGGAAGGGGAGATGGTGAAGAGAAAGGGGTCATGTGTAACCCCCTCCCACCCACACCATTTCTCTGTTCTCTCAATGTGGGAGTAAGTGTCAGATAAGGCATCTACGTAGTGCGTGGAGAGTGTGGGCTTGTTGAAGTGCTTTGATTTCCTCTTACATACCATAAGAGCTGCTCTGTTTTTAGCTTCGAGTGACACTGCGTGCACGTGTGCGCGCGTTTGCGGCCCTCCATGATAAGAGGACTTATAGCATGGTGTGTGCGTGTTGAGGCAGAGCGTACGGTATTGAGTGAAGCGGAATGGAGAGGTAGAACAGTGTCTGTCTCTCACAGATGTTCTATACAGCCCATCTCTTGCTTTTATGGTCCCGTCGTGCACAGATGAAAGTTTTTGTTTAAAGTACCCCAGAGACCAGCAATACATTTTGTGTCCAGCGGCAAGCAGGCAGACGCCACGACCCCCATGGTTCACGTGTGTCACGTGTACCTCAGTCAGATAATGTATGGCTATTGAGGTGGGTGGGTGGTATGAAATGACTATTCGTCAATCTATATTAGAGCCTTCGCTAAAGGACTATGTTGTAAGTAATATTCAATAACAATGACGTGTGCTGGCTGAAGGGTGTGTGTATGAATCAGATGGTCAGGTGACATTTTGCCCCCCCCCCCCCAAGAAATTGAAAATAAATGTCTGACATAATATCTTAGCTAATATTTGTTCTAATATTTTTTGGATGGGTCTCCCCTGTGTTATTATGAAGGGTCCATTAATATTTTTAACTTGGGGATATGTTTGATCTTCTCTAATACCAGAGATTCATTATAAAACAGAACCTCATCATCAAAGACCTCAAAGTATTTCTGGGGGAGAAATGAATCAACTGTCAATGAATCAAGGAAGTGTCCCATTGGAACAGTACAACGTTCGTGTGTCTCATTGTTCCAAAGAATCAGTTTTTTATGTCTAAACTCTCTCTCTTTCCCCTCTTCCTCTCACCCCCCCCCCCCCTCTGAAGGAGGTACATGAGATTCTGAGGGAGTACGAGCTCAAGTACTGCTTTGTGGATCGCAACAAAGGGACAGGTAAACTAAACCACCTTTTACGTCTTCAAACTATCAACATCTTCACAGAACACCCCCATGTCTGTCCCATTCCATCTTCTTTCCTGGGGAGTCAAGTTAGAGGGAATGGCTATATTTAAACTAGAACGTGAGGGAGAGCCAAACACCTGAAATCGAACGCCTTTTGAAAAGCCGATTGGCAAGCAGCTGAGATAGCAGAGGGTAGCGTGTCATGGGGGAGGACATGGGAGAAGGGGGTGAGCGGGAGTACCAAAGGTTAATTATGTTTAATATCTGATGGGGGGGCCATATCTGCGTGTGACTCAAAACCGCCTTATCCACGGCTCACGTCACACTGTTAATTAGCCTAACATGGTGCTGTGTCAAGGCAGAATGGGTCCTGAAGTACTGGAACAAGTATATACCGGATGGCTGAGAAAATGTGTTCTTTCTCCACACTGTATAACATTTTCTTAAAACAGATCCCTTGATGATATTTTGACAGCTCTGCTTGCTTGCTTTCTCTTTCTCTCTCTCTCTCTTTCCCTGTCTCTCTCTTTCAAGCTCATTTTAGAGAATATAGTTAGTTGCGGAACTTTGTCAGTGTCAGTGAAATTGTAATGATTGCCCTTTTTTAAAGACGGTGATAGAACTATTTTAAATCTAATCTCAATTGAAAGTGGAGGAACTTCAAAGACATTGTCAGTCGGAGGATTGAGAGAGAGAGAGGGGGGAGTGGTGATAACTGTCTTGATATTCATGTTTAATACTGCAACAGCAGCTCAGTAGTTCTGCATTATCTCAGAGACCTGGTCTAGCGTTTTCATGATCATTCTTAGACTTCAGGCACATTGAGTCGAACACAGCACCCGAGAAATGATCTCACGGCATTTGAACTCTATTATTAATCTTTCAGAAAGTGTCTACACACACACACACTCACTAACATATGATTCACAATACCCATGTATCACATTGTGTGTGTGTTCTGGAGTCCCAGAATAGCTGTCTGAGCCATAAGTGCACCAGAACGTTTTACCCCCAATCCTGAATAGTGATTGGCCTGGTGTTACATTGTAACCTCTCCCCCAGTCAATCACCCTCACATTTTTGTATTTGCATGTTAGTCGTTTAGCTCTCATTCAGAGCAACTTAATGGTTGCTGACATGTTCCTTCTTTTTTCTACCGGCCTCTTGTGGGAATTAAATGGTCCCGCCAACAGAGCCACTTGGGACACTTTGTGACCATCCACCGTTTTGGTGAGGACTTTAAGGGGGCAGGCCTTCCGCCAGACGAGGAGCGGCTCCGTCTGGTCGGGTTGAGCTTCTCACCTTACAGTCCCTCAAACCTGGTTTCAACACGGGGTCTTGATGTGAGACGACTGTGATCTCTCCAGTCCGCATACAATTGTAGCGTGTAATAGAGAGAGAGAGAACGAGAGAGCGAGATGGAAACATGTTTCCCAAGCCAATAAATAGCCTTTGAAGACATGATGGATGACAGTAAAGAAGGGATATGGGAAATTAAGAGAAAGGGAGTGTGAAATGGAAACAGTGTTTGTTTATGTATGTGTGATTGTAGGCAAGGTAAGTGCAGGTGTTTCTGTGTATGTTCATGCAAATGTGTTTACTCTTTAATATAGCTCCACAATCCCTAATGGAGCCTGATTGGTTCTCGTCAGCAGCTGCGGGACACTGTGCTTTCTTAATGTTTATATATGGTCGTGTGTCTTGTGTGAGGCGCGGCGCTAGCCCTCATTAAACACTGAATCACTAGCTGAAGCTAGAGTCCTCCAGAGTCCCTGTCATCCCTCGTGACCCTGGTCTTGAACCCAGAGTCTGGTGTGTCTAACAATCTCCCCTTCCCACCCCTGATTGACCTCCCAGACGTGAACCATTAGTCAACCTGGCTATGCTGTCTGAGTCACCTCCTTAAACCCCTTTCCTCCCACACACACACATGCGCACGCGCGCACACAGACACGGTCTCTCCCCTCTTCTCTGGATCGTCCTCTGCAGCATACCAAAGACCACAGGGCCATTTAAGGGCTTCAAACCGTGGTAGACTGACCTACTGTGGAACAGTGTGTGTGAACAGTCGGCACGTTTAATCCTGAACTAGCTAAACAGAAGGTTCGGAAGTAGTAAAAAAATATTTTTGCATCCCTTTGAGGGAATTTAGACGCAGATGGTATTTTATTAGTTGTGATTATATACTTATTACTGGGGTTTTAATTGGTGTGTGAGAAACACTGTCATAATATAGGATCCATGCTAATTGTAGCACACTGATAACCCGGTTTTCCATGGTAGTGCTCAGATAGCCAATAGGGAGAGTTTTCTGTGTGGAATAAGTGGTGCGTTTCAGAGAGTTCTTGGGATTGAGGCTAGCCGAAACTATCAAGCGAGAATTCCTTTGAAAACAAATGAAAGACAGCGAATTCATAGGAAATCACATCTTTTTTTGCTTTTTGTCTGACTTGTCTGGAGGAGGCTACAGTATGGAGAGAAAGTTGACTGTTGAGTTTTATCAAACACATCATGTAAAAATGGTTACCTTTGTGGCACAAAGACCGCAACCAAGTTTATATGTTCAGAAGCAAGAAGTGAGAAAAGCCAGTGACGAAAGAGGTATACTTATGGACTGAGATATGTAAAGAGGAGATAAGAGACTGCTATCAGATGACTGACTGGCAGGTCTTCTTCGATTCCTGTGAGGATGCCAGTGAGCTGACAGACACTGTCATGTCTTATACGTTCTGTGAAAGTATGACTAAAACTAAAGCTATTAGGTTTTTTCAAAATAACAATATCTGAAGAGTTAACAGAGTGCCTTGTTAGGAAAAAGCTTGCTTTTGTAAAGGGTGATTCTGATATGGTCAAAGAAAAAGGGATGAAAGCTTAGAGGTAAAATATAGAATGCTAAGTTGGATTACAAGGACAAAATAGTATTTTGTGCTGGCAATTTTTTGTAAGCATGAGATTGCCTCAATTCAATGATGGGCAGGGAGTGGAGGTATTCTACTATAGTGGTTACAGAAGAGATGGCAGCTGTCCTTGTACGGCTCAAACTGAACAAAACCCAAGGCCCTGATTTTATCCCTGAACTAAAAGAGGTCATTACCATGCTATTTCAGTTTTTGCTAAATATCTGCATTGTACCTAAGTCGTGGAAAGTGTTAAACATTATACCGATACTAAAGAAACCGGGAGCTAGTCTCCAAAATAATGTTCGACCAGTAGCTTTAGCATCTATGCATGCATTGGGTTTTAATTAATCACCATCAAACTACTGTGGCCAACCATTTACACCCGCTTCATTTTGCATACAAAAGTCATAGAGGCACAGATGATTCAACCTTAATAATGTGTTATACTCCAGCCAAATATCTTCTGCAACCTGAAGGCCTCTGCTAGAGTTTTATTTTTAGATTTTACCTCTTTATTTTTTTTTTTTTTACTACTATGAAAATACATTCTCTTGCAAAGGCTAATTGACTTAGGGGTGAATGGTGGCCTCATTCTCCAGATCAGATTTCCTGCCTGATGGGCCGCAAAGGGTCCTCAAGAATGGTATCAAGTCAGATCAGTTGGTCTGAAATACCGGGGCACCTGATGGTTGTTTTATCACTTATTATTTTCTGCCAAATCATGATTCATTTTTAACCAACAAGATTTTACTGTAAATACTGATGACATTTTTAAAATGAGTTTTAGTGCGAGCCAGCTTATTCTTGAAATGGTGTACAAAAGCTTTGTGTAAAGTTTGCTTTATTTTAACATGACCATGTGATATGGCAACTTGAATGCCAGAAACAGGACCAAATTGTCCAGAATTGTAAATACAGGAATTGAGATGGTTGGTAAACCCCAGAATCATCTCCATAACATTTACCTATTAAACCCTCAGAGGAACGCTCAGACTATTGTGAATCACCACTCCCATACATTATTCTTTTTAAAGTTGTTTTAGGATGCCAAAGGCCTTCAAGAATATTCATTAAAAAGCATTTGTCCTAAGTGCCATTAGCATATTAAATGTCTAAATGATTATCACAATCTATGGTATTCACTAAAATGCATTTGCACTTTTTTATTTTGTGTAGTGTATTTAATGACCCTGTTGTATATTTAATGACCTTGATGTTGTGGAACTGTGGGTAGCTCTGTGATGGCCAAGAGGGTGCTACTCACCTGGAGCAGTCTGTCTGTTTGATTCACCTGGAGCAGTCTGTCTGTTTGATTCACCTGGAGGAGTCTGTCTGTTTGATTCACCTGGAGGAGTCTAATGTCTGTCTGATTCACCTGGAGGAGTCCAATGTCTGTTTATTTTAGTTGTTTTAAATATGTAAAATGTAAAGGCACATTTTACAGCCGTTCTACTCAGTTTGCCTGCCATTGTGTGGTGTTAGATGTTTTGAAACTAATTTCTACAGATGTATTTAGCCATGTTTATACTATCCAACTGAGCGTGACTAATCTTAAATCAATGGCTGGCGGGTGGTCACAGGGCTGTACATTGCAAGTATTTCGCTCACCCTTTGCAATTAAAAATAAAGTAAAAAATCAACTATGAGTACAGGCAAGTTGCGGTGTCAGTGAAAACCGCTGATGCAACACCAAATTCTATGTCAACTCGGTCTCTGTCCCTCCCTCTCAGTGAGGATTTACTCCAGCACATTGCTCAGTAACTGGTAGTCTCTTTAAATGATGAGCAGGATTTTCCCCTCTTCATCCCTGTTTTAAACAATCTGGTCTTGCTTCAGTGCTCTTGACAAATATGTCACAGCCAGGAATCCGTAATACCACCTTGATACAAAGTGTTCTTTTAAGTTTGCATTCGTCATTACCTAGCCTCTAATCCCAATCCCATCCCCAGGAATATCCCCTGGAGTTGGATGAAGCCCCAGCCAAACCGGCTGCAGAGCTTTCATAAAGAACTCCGGAATGGAATTCAGAATTCCAAAGGTATGCGCATTGTTCCGGAACTGTCGTCTGATCACAATGAGGGGGTCAAAAAGGGGTATCCTGGTAACACAGTGGACCTTTTATGCAAGCTTTACTGTCTCTACAATGAAGACAATGGGATATCAGAGGAGCCCAAGGTTTTGTACTCAATTAAATGGATTCCGCTCCATACCGTCCTATCAGCAACTTAAGAGTTTGTCGTAAAATGTCCATAAATCCACTTTGGTTTTTCTATGCTGTGGTGTCATGTTGTATTTAAATCTGGGATTGGAACATATTTTTTGGGATGCTACTTCTGTTTTGTTATGGAGGGTTGTCGTTTATAGATTCTGCATCCATATTTATCACATTCATAAAGATGCCTTATCTTTATTTGAGCCAGTTTCATGCAACATCAAGATTGCGGAAAATAGACCTAAATTATTATGTGGACTGTAAATATGCATATTTTTTGTAGGGGTTGATAAATGTTTCTTTAGGTCACATCCATTCAATGTGTGGGGAATTTTTATTTTTCAGATTATTTTTAAACCTTGAATATACTGTAAAATTGCATTTCTAGGCAAAAGAAATTCCTGCAACAACATGATAATCAAATTTAAAAATAAAATATAATGATTTCATGTACTACGCCCATTCTACTAATAATATTTTTTATATATAGTGACCTGATTATGAACACTATTTTTTTGTAGAGTTGTGTTCATCTAAATAGAGACAGGAAGAAAAACAGTGTGATATGAAAGCCTGTTTCATCATTTTGTAAGCATGAATGCGTCACAAACCACATACCTTTGAAGAAGCGCTTTTATTCTTTCTGGCAACCAACACCATCCCATTATATAACCCAATGTACTAAAGCTCCGGTTTCTACTTGCCAATTAGCTAAAGACACTAAATATTTACAGAGACACGTGTGTTTGTTAGAGAGCAATGGAATTTTTCGCCTTTTCCCATGTTTTCTTTTTTTGTTATTGTAAATTTGAAAAATGAAATGGTATCGAAATATGTCGAAGATGTATGTATAGTTGTACATTTTTGCTGTGATGTTCTGATTTAGTTGACAGCTCTATTCTGCGTCTCCTAGTCTATGACTCAGCTAAGTGATAATGCCATTCAAGACCTCTCAGCCCTGTAATTGCCTCTCAGGACAACTGCAGACAGGTCTCGCTTTTGCTTTTTTCTCTTTCTGCTGTCCTTTATCTTTTCCCTCATCTCTTTCTCTTGCTCCCCATCTCTCTATATGACTTATCTCCACGTCTCTCTCTGTATCTTACTGTCACTTTCTCTCTGTACCATCAACTACTCATCTGTGTGCTGCGTGAGTCAGTTGATGTAAATGAGACCAGCCCACACGCCGTGTTACGTGATAGATACAGCCTGTTAGAATAGATCCACTGTGTCGCCAACTCATACCCAGCCAGATGTTCCCTGTTCATTTGATCTCAACCTGGGAAAAGTATTGGATTAGCAGTGTTTTCCCTAGGCTTGTATTCAGTGGTGGTGAAGGGAAGGCACTACACAAATTTTAGAGGGCCTCCTTTTAGCAGCATTAGTGTTCGAAGCAAATTTCTAGCACATCTGCACATTTTGCCATAGCTCAGCTGTTACTGTTCATAATGCTGAGTGACTGTTCAGTTTTTCATTTTGTTAGTTCTCAAATTATAATATAAATAGACTCCAACTCCATTATACAGTATTTCCTACATACTTTACATCTCATTCCAGTCATTTAAGTTTACACTTTTTTACCATCCCAAAATGGTTAAACATTTTTAAAGTGTTGCCTCTTTTTTTTATGATGACCTGTGGCCAGTTGGTAACACTACAGCCTCTATGCACATTTGTGACTTCCCGCTGGACAACAGGGTTCCCATCTGTATCCCCTCTACCACCAACCTCCTCTTCATCTGCCTGTCAGTTTTATTATCAGTCAATAATACAATTCAAATGAGCATTATTTGAAGTTAAAGCACCAGTCTTGCTGCTGCTTCTAAATGAGTACAGGGGAAACACTGTGGTCATGATTTGTAAAGACTGTCAATATGCTATGTCACAAACCACTCTGGTTGATTTCTTTGTGATGGAGCGACACACGAAATCAATCCCCCGAGTTCTCCTATTGAGCTCTGTTAGCCTTAGTGCTGTGTACTGTAGGTACCGGTAGTTAATTAAGCTCTTCGTAGTACACCCGCAACACCTCTCCATGTTCAGGGTAAAGAACCTGTCTGTGTTTTGACTGAATGTTATGGAGGTGATGTTGCAAGCAGTCTTGATGGTGAGACTATTAGCATAGGAACACTTGGCAATCTCATATCCAGTCCCATCATCCCCTAGTGGTCTTATCTCCGCTAACAGCAGGTGTATGTCTGTATTTGTCTGTCTGTGTGCATGTGTGTGTGCTGAGTTTGATGTGCACCACTGATCCACACAACATCATCCCCATCTATTCCCCCACCCACGTACAGACACACACTACATTGACCCTTTGCAGTGGGTTATCAAAGCTAACAGGCCTGAAATACAAAAAAGACGCTAAGATCACACTTTGTGTTGCCAACCTGGCATACACGCAATAACTTATTCTTGACAGTAGTTGTACTCTGCTTTGTACTCATGAGTCATTATTCGATCTAGTTCTGATTCCTGGATCTGAATATCACTTGCACATGAGTGATAGTGATAGCCAATTCCATTTTTTGTAAAATTTTGTGTAGATTCTTATTTTAGTTAACACTTCCAGATACTTTCTCCCTGTCGTGTTCTGGTCAGTCTTATCAGAGTCAACCCCCAGTGATCTGGTCAGTCTTATAGTAGTCAACCCTCAGTGATCTGGTCAGACACCCTGTGTGTTCCAAAAGGCATCCTCCTCTCTCCTTGTGGAGATGTTCCAAATGTTCACTATATAGGGAAAAGGGTTCCATTTGTGACAGACCCAGTCTTATCTAATCTAGCAGGTATGACCAGACTGAGCTGATATCCGAGTCTTCTCCATTTCACTTCCTCTTACTGCTGCAGCATCAACAGTTTAAAGTCACTATGAACTTAACCTCTCTTCCAGGCTATTACTTACAATTTATATGACCCTGGAACAGCCCATAAGTTCACTTTTAGAATGAAATGGTCCCTCCCTATCAGAGTGTAAATTATTCATCATTATTCATTATTTGAATTTACCACATCAAAATGCTGTGAGGTGTGGCATCAAATAGAGCAGCCAGTTTGTTCATGTGAACAAACACTTCTATGACGTCCAGTCTAGCCTGAGCCAGCCATTTCAAAATACAAGCTAATAGCCTCCATATTTTTTTTGTCAAAATGAACAAGTTTTAATCAAACAAGCACTGCCTTGTTGTACCAGGAGTCAGTGGTCCTGCGCTGAGACAGATCAGCTGCACTGTATGATCAAACAGCTGGACTTTTTCACAGCTTTTTTTTGGCTAATAAAAGCCACGCTGTTCTAAGTGTTTCACCAGACCTTCCGCGAATTTTGGGCGGAAAGGTCTAGGAACGAGATTACCATAAATTTAGCTTTGAGATTCCCTTCACTGGCAGTTTAAATTAGAAATTCTTTGGCAGTCATGCACGTCCTCTACTTCAGAGTGTTATCATTCTGGTACCATTGCGTTCTTGTGGCTAACAGCGCTAATTCAGTCTCCACAGAAAGAGGAAGTGTCTGCTGTAGTTGGGTGACATTTTGTGGGGAATGATTCATTTAGTAAAGCATCCAGGGAGAGTTATGGAAATTATGTGAGAAGGAGGGATGCTGTGTTGAGACAGAGAGAGCGTGATTGAGGAATAAGGGATGGGGAAGAGATGGCCTATCAAATGAGGAAAGAATGGCAAAGTTAGGAAGAGAGTGTTGATGTGGTTTAGGCGGGGATGAAAGGAATGATTGCAGGGTGGTGTTATAGAGTAGTTGAGAGAAAGCAGGATGGAGTGAGAAAAATAGAAAGGGGTGGGAACTAGTGGTAGGTTAGTGGGTGCAAGAGATGGAATAATTGCGGAGGCAAATAGGAAGGGATGGAGTGATTGATAAAGGGGTGATTATGGTTGTGATCTGGTAGTTGGTGGGTTGAGTGAAATTAATTGGTATTCTAAAAGTGAGGGGCAGAAAGAGAGATGGAGCGTTTTTGAGACTGAGAGGTGGGTACTCTTGTAGGTAGAAACGAGAAGAGGTTCCAATTGCTGTTTGAATTAGTGCTGGATGGTGTGGTTGTCCACTTGAGCTTGTGAGACACATCTTCCACCCCCAAGCCTGGATTGTCATTCCCTCATGGTGACCAACTGCGAGGGGCTGAAGAGCCTGGTTGCCTGATGACACAAACTGAATTCTCCCACTGCTCCTCATCTTCTACATAGTTCAGTATTAAACTCCCATCGTTAAAGTTGGCAGTGGTGACGTCAAGGGCTGTCCTCAACATGTAAAATCTTGATTGACCGTCAATTCTTTCCACTAATTGGTTGGTTGTTATTTTGTAGTGTGTATGTTTAACAGGAATAATCCAACAAAAAACAAACATACAGTGGATATAAAAAGTCTACACACCCCTGTTAAAATGCCAGGTTCTTGTGATGTAAAAGAATGAGACAAAGATAAATCATGTCAGAACTTTTTCCACCGTTAATGTGACCTATAACGTGAACAATTTAATTGAAAAACGAACTAAAATCTTTGAGGGGGAAAAAATAAAAAACTCACAATAACCTGGTTGCATTAGTGTGCACATCCTTAAACTAATACTTTGTTGAAGCACCTTTTGATTTTATTACAGCATTCAGTCTTTTTGGGTAGGAGTCTATTAGCATGGCATATCTTGATGTGGCAATATTTGCCCACTCTTCTCTGCAAAAATGCTCCAAATCTGTCAGATTGCGAGGACATCTCCTGTGCACAGCCCTCTTCAGATCACCCCACAGTTGTTCAATTGGATTCAGGTCTGGGCTCTGGCTGGGCCATTCCAAAACATTAATCTTGTTCTGGTGAAGCCATGCTTTTGTGGATTTGGATGTGTACTTTGGGTCGTTGTCATGCTGAAAGGTGAACTTCCTCTTCATCTTCAGCTTTCTAACAGACGCCTGAAGGTTTTGTGCCAAAATTGCCTGGTATTTGGAACTGTTCATAATTCCCTCCACCCTGACTAAGGCCCTGGTTCCAGCTGAAGAAAAACAGCCCCAAAGCATGATGCTGCCACCACCATGCTTCACTGTGGGTATGGTGCAGTGTTGTTTTTGCGCCAAACATACCTTTTGGAATTATGGCCAAAAAGTTCAACCTTGGTTTCATCAGACCATAACACATTTTCCTACGTGCTTTTGGGGGACTTGATGTTTGTTTTTGCAAACTTCAGCCGGGCTTGGATATTTTTCCTTGTAAGAAAAGGCTTCCGTCTTGCCACCCTACCCCATAGCCCATTCTTATGAAGAATCTGGGAGATTGTTGTCACATGTAGCACACAGCCAATACTTGCCAGAAATTCCTGCAGTTCCTTTAATGTTGCTGTAGGCCTCTTGGAAGCCTCCCTGACCAGTTTTCTTCTCGTCTTTTCATCAATTTTGGAGGGACGTCCAGTTCTTGGTAATGTCTCTGTTGATGATGACTGTCTTCACTGTGTTCCATGGTTTATCTAATGCCTTGGAAATTATTTTGTACCCTTCTCCTGACTGATATCTTTCAAAAATGAGATCCCTCTGATGCTTTGGAAACTCTGCGGACCATGGCTTTTGCTCTGAGATGCAACTAAAAAAATGTCAGGAAAATCCTACTAGAACAGCTGAACTTTATTTGTGATTAATCAGTCACTTTAAATGATGGCAGGTGTGTAATGACTTCTATTTAACATGAGTTTGAATGTGGTTAATTCTGAACACAGCCACATCTCCAGTTATAAGAGGGTGTGCACACTTTTGCCACCACGTTATTGTAAGGTTTTTATTTTTCATTTTTCCCCCTTGAAGATTTCAGTTTGTTTTTCAATTGAATTGTTCATTTATCTTTGTCTCATTCTTTTACATCACAAAAACCTGGCATTTTAACAGGGGTGTGTAGACTTTTTATATCCACTGTGTGCTATACATTGTTAGACAATGCAAATACAATGCAAACATCATTTGTTACCAGTTTGACTTCTGTTGCCCTATAGAATTTCTCAGTTTTAGAGTAAATATACCCAAAATCATTTCTTTCTAAACAGATGTTGTGAAACACTGTAAATCCACTGTTATTACAGATTTTTTAAATATAATTTTCTGATATTACAGTGGTAAAATTCCACATTGCTCCTTTTAAAATGTACTGTGTTCAACTCAGTAAAATGCGTTTCTAGCACAAATTGTGTTTATCAGGTAGATATAGCAAACTGTGAAGCCAGGAAGAGTAGCCAGACTCCACTTAGATTTCTATCCAAATAACCACTCAAACCTTACCCAAAGCGTCTCAAACAATAGCCCAGATGTAGCCGGGACTTGCTAGATGTGCCTTGCTCATTTAAATGTTTTTCCATCTGTTGGAGTGGATAGGTGTCATGCACAGTACAGCCTTGACAGGAGTCACCACTAAACCCGGTGTTGTACAGACTACATGTGATTTAGCCATCAGCTCTTAATTGTCCTCCTTAATCCCCTATGTCTTTAATTAGCTACTTTACAAAGAATGTGGCATGTAGAATTGTAGGCTTCGAGATCATTCGACAGATTCCTTCTTTCTCTTGTTCACCCATTCTCCTTGCCATACACGTATGCTACTTATAGAAATACAGAATAATCACTGAGTTTTGAAGCAAAGCCCTGTAATTAAGTGGTTCTTTGTGTTTTGGAGAAAAACGCCTTGCCTTAAAACCTGTCAGTTGCTTCTGGAGGGCCTCTGTATTATCAGATTATTGTGTAAGCTATTTAAGAACTGTTGAGCTCTCCTCTCTCTCCCCTTCTCTCTCCCCTTCTCTCTCCTCTCTCTCCATCTCTCTCCTCTCCTCTCTCTCCCCATCCCTCTCACTCATTTTTCAATATGAAGCAAATATTCAGCAGCGTTGTTCCATTTAGTAAGCCCATCCCTCCTTTGTATTGTGTTGAGAGGGAGGGATGGAGGGAGGGAGGGGGAGAGGGAGGGAGGGGGAGAGATGGGGGGGTGGAGGAAGGGACAGCTTTAGAGGGATCACAAAGTAGGCCTAAGACAGCATACCGACCCATCTCAGTGTCATGTTACTGTACATACCCTGGTATAACCAGATTACAGCCTCAAAAGTACACCCATCACGGAGTTAGAGTATTAGTGTTGAGTTAATTGATTTCTGTGCGGGCGGTTGTGGGCCTGGAAGGCGGGTAGAGTATATTAATGCTTTAATGGAATGTGAAGTGGTATAGATGGAGATGTAAGGTCCAGAAGCCGGTGGTACGTGGGAGAGAGGTCTTCTCCTGACATCACATTAGTGATCTGGGTTCGGCTCCACACTTTACGGAAGTTCAATCAGACATCAGTGTGATCAGTGATGAACTGTGCTGCTGTCTTCTCAAATCATTAGTCAGAACTTTCTGGCACACAAAAACCTCTCTCTTCCTTGCAGTCAGCACACACTTAGCATGTACACACGCACACGCATGCAGGGACTCGGCAACAATACATCATGTGATGTTTCTCTGCCTCCCGTCTGACACAGCGGCCTTCTACTTCCTAGCACCCTGTGTTCAGTCCCTAAGGTGTGATAAGAAGCGGCATCGCATGTCGGGGACATGCAAACAGATCTCAGACTCTCCCGAGCCCATGGGAAATTGCCGTGATTGGTCTGCTTTTTTTTTTTTAATCAATTTTTCTCTGTTCACCTGAAATGATCTGATAATAATCTGGTCCCTTATGTTCGTTTGCAACTCTGGTGGACTCTCATGGTGAATTTATTTTAACGCACACGAGACCGACAAGGTTTTTTTGATCCGAATGGGCTCTTGGTCGGGTCAATCAGTTCTCTGTCCCGCACCTGATAAGTTGGATGTGCAAAATGAGTTTCACCTTTGTCCCCTTGTTTTCGCCTCCAAACCCCTCTAAAGGGTTAGCACAGTTAACATCAGTTGTGAAGAAGACCATCAGCCAAAGCAAATCACAATTAACTTCCATGTATTTTTAAAGCACCAGCACCATGGGTGTCTTTTAGTCAGTCCGATGGAAGCTACTGTGGGCACAGATTCAGCACTCTCTAGGCCGAGGGGTATTTTGACCACACTACACATTCCATATCAATTCATTACCGCCTCATTTCACGGACCGTGAATGACTGCATTGCCGTGTTGGGGATACAGGGGGGCATGTTGGGGCAGGGAGGTGTTGTTTTGGACTGCTGGAGTTAATTTTATAGAGGCTGTTTATTGGACGCCAATGTTGTAAACACCGCCCCTTGTCAATGTGCTCTGTTCTGTCACTGTGTTTAGACGCAGGATACATATGTGTCTTAGTGACTGGATTCTTTCCAAGCTGCTCCCAGCTAATGTGGGTCTTTCTCTCTGTGTATCTCTGTTTTCCTCTGGCTGTTCGTTCGTCTGTCTGTCTGTCTGTCTGTCTGTCTGTCTGTGTGTCTGTGTGTGTCTGTGTGTGTCTGTGTGTGTGTGTGTGTGTTTATTTATGAGTTGCTGTGTGTCTGCGGTTGTGTACATGTGCGGGAGTGTGTTTCTTTACCTCTTTTTCCCTTCCACTGTCTCTTTGCATCTTTTCATCTGTCTCTCTGTCTTTCTGTCTGTTTGGCTCTGTCTGTCCGTCTCCCTGTTAATATCCGTCAACCCTGTCCGTCTCCCTGTTAATGTCCGTCAACCCTGTCCGTCTCCCTGTTAATGTCCGTCAACCCTGTCCGTCTCCCTGTTAATGTCCGTCAACCCTGTCCGTCTCCCTGTTAATGTCCGTCAACCCTGTCCGTCTCCCTGTTAATGTCCGTCAACCCTGTCCGTCTCGCTGTTAATGTCCATCTCGCTGTCTGCATACCTGTCAATGTCTCCGTCTCCCCGTCCGTCTATGTCCTGGTGTATCTCTGTCTCTTCCCGGTGTGTGCGTGGGGCGTCCGTGTCCCTCCAGCGTTTGTGACCCTGCTGAACGGTGACCAGGCTCAGGATGCCATCCGATCCCTCCACCAGAGCGGCGTGCGCGGCCGGGACATCACGGTGCAGCTACAGCCCACCGACTCCCTGCTCTGCCTGACCAACCTGCCCCACACCTTCACGGCCCAGCAGCTGGAGGACCTGGTCCGCTCCTACGGCAACATTGAGCGCTGCTTCCTGGTCTACAGCGAGCTCAGCGGGCACTCGAAAGGCTATGGCTTCGTGGAGTACATGAAGAAGGACTCGGCGTCGCGGGCCCGTTCGGAGTTGCTCGGGCGACCTCAGGGGGACCGCGCCGTCATGGTCCAGTGGATGGACGTGAACCAGCTAACCACGGGTCACCACCTCCACTCGAAGTGCCTCTGCGTGGACCGGCTGCCGGCAGAGATCGACTCGGAGGAGCTGACCCAGCTGTTCTCCGACCGCTACAAACCAGTCTTCTGCCAGGTCAGTTTGAGACGGCGAAACTGGTGTGTGTGAGCTTGCGTGCATCTGGACGCTTGAATGGATTTCAAGTTGAACAAATTTAAGGCCCAGTGGTGTGTGAAGGGGTGGCTGCTAGGGTGAGGCGTCATTACGCCAGCAGGCTTCGTATTTTACGGTCTTGTGTGTTTGTGTGTGATATATACTTTGGCATGCCCACAACATTTGTTACATTGGTGCTTTACACATCCCAGAGCTCCGTGTGTTCCATTCATAAGGCCTTTCTCCACCTCTATTGTATAAAGGGTTTATTCCCATTCAGCTCCATTCATTTTGTGTTTCCACATATTAATACTCATATTCGTGTCTGCCCTCATACATCCACCCAGCCCCTGAAGGGCCTTACCTCTACACTGTAACTCATCCAGCCCCATCCTACCTATCATTCCGCTACAGTATACTAAGGTCTCGTGTGAAAATGGAAATTATCGCGCGTCACCTTCCAAGGTAACGCGGGACACTTTTTGATTTGATTCTACGATCGAAAAATGTCTTTACATGTTATGTTAATGTTATTTAAATGAAATTCTGTTCCCAACAATTTGTGGTCTTAACAGGCTCTAAGCTCACTTCGATAGCAGGAGGCAGGCAGAGAATGCCATTAGAAAGTGGCATTAGTAACTGTTAGCAGCAGGTAAACGTTAGTAGACAGAATTATCTCTGTCTCTCGCTGTGTGCCTTACTCTCTCGCTCTCTCTCTCTGTCGCTGGCTTTCCATCTCACTTTCTCTGTCGCTGGCTCTCTGTGTGTTTCTCCAGGAGAGGTCTGTCAGACAACAGTCTGTCATGAGTCATCCCTGACAGGGACAACAGTGAGAGGAGAATAGTGGACTTCCAGTTAGGAGGCTTGGTTATTTCGAAGTGTTAGAGACATATGAAGTGGTGATGGATAATGGTGTCAAGGTACTCAGACTACTTACATTATTTGGAAGAGGGTTTTGTCCTTTTTGAAAATGGATGTTCATGCACTTAACTTTGTAGCTAATACATAGACACACGTGCATGCAGACACTTAGACAGAAATTGATTGAAGGTAAAATAGTTCTGGTGAAAAAAGCTACCCCTACTCTACAATGTAGAGTAGGTAGAGTCTTCAAATGCTAACATTTTACATATACTCTATGACACCCATTTTATACATACTCTACAGTAACTCAATTTTACAGCTACTCTACAATAACTCCCATTTTACACATACTCTACAGTTACACCCATTTTACACCAACTCTGCAGTTATCCCATCCATTTGATTGACCGCTCTGACCATGGTCAGTCTTCGAACATTCTCTTCTATAGTGACCTGGAGGTCTACAGCTGTCACACATACTGCCAACCACACGCGCACACACCCGCGCGCACTCACACTCACTTCCCCTAGACTGAATGACACCCAGTTCACAGTGAGATGACCCCTTCAGACCTCTGCCCTCCCCCGGGGAGTCACTGCCCTGTCACTCGTCATCGGATTGCCAGATCACCCCATGCATCCTAGATTATATGGTTGTTGGATTGTGTTTGTGTGGTATGCTCATTCTTAACATTATTGTTGTTGAAGTTTTAGCATTTGTTTTGGACATTTCTAGCTGTTGTACTTGGGGTATGTGGCGTATGTGACGTGTATGTGATATGACTTTGAGCTGTGCTGCACAAATTAATATAGCTATGTCTCTTTTTAGCGTAGCTGTTCTGATTCTGGCTGCTTTAGTATGGTTTGTGCTGTGTGGTTTGTCTTTGTCAAATACACACACACACACATACACACAAGAAACTTTCAGTTTCACACTCACAAAGATGAAAAGACAGTCACAAACACTCCCACCTGGACTTCAAATCTAAGCTAATAGTATGCTCTAATATGTATATCTGAACAGTCTTGGACATATGGGAACATAAACTGTTCAAGTTCAATGCATAAAAATGGTCTTTAGTTCTTCAGTCTTTACTGCAGTGTTCGAATCAGCGTCTGAAATAGTAATAACCACATTAAGTTCATTTGACATTTTAGGAATGTGTCACTGCAGAAATCTAGTCACTGCATCCCAGTACAGCCGTCATCGCTGCCAGGAGGTGGATGGGCATCACTGCCTCCTTGTGGTGGGTCGGGCATCTGGTAGCTTAATCCAGGCTTTTGGCCAGAGAATGCATTATCTTCGTAGTGAGTGTGGGCTGGCAACTATTTAATGGTTAAGTGAGCAGCGTGATAAGAAGCTAAAAGCGCTTGGCGATATGTGCATTGGTGGACAAGTCTCATCGCTGGGAGTTTCTGAGTTGAGGTGTAATACGGTTAAGAATGTACCGTAAGCTCATTCCACAGCTAGCGTGAAACGTCACTGGAGGGGCTATCCAACTGGTGTATTTTTGTGTACTGCAGCTCAGACGGTTTGAAAGTTTGTCGAAGAGGGCTATCACGTGGGCTGGGAAGCAGATGACAACCAGTTTGTTCCCCGATCTGGGGCAGACAGACTGGCAGTGGAGGAAGCTTCACTTTCAGCAGCGAACACCTCACGACATTGGTGAAATCCCCAAGGCCGCCGACCAATTAGACATCACAACATTGGGAGATGAGGGGAAAATGAAATGGAAAATAAATATATATAAAATGCACTCAGTCATAGAATATGTGGGGCTTTCGTTCCACTCTCCCCTATCATTGTAAATCCGGAAATATTCCCAGCGTGAAATTTTAGTTCCTCTTATTTCTCCATTTAAATCTATTGGGGACACCGAGGTCCTGAACTCTGTTGATATAAGGCTCCTGTCCACCATGTCTTCACTCCTCTCCTCTCTGCTCACACATCATCAGCGGAAGGACTGCTGTGACAGAATGTGTTAGGTGAATAGATTTACATAATGTTACATTTTGAGCATTGTGTCTCTGCCACAGTCTGTCAAGCTTGTAGGCACCGGAAGGAGACATGCTAGAGAGGGTCTTCTATGAGGTTAACCTGTGAAAATGATTACATCAGAAGTAACTAGCTGACAGACTGTTTCTGTTCTGAAACGTTGCTGGTGTTAACTCAGCAAGAGCAGAGTGCGCATCTCCTATTCTCTCGGTGTGTGTGTTTCTGTGTGTGTGTGTGTGTGTGTTTGTTTGTGTGTGTGTGTGTGTGTGTGTGTGTGTGTGTGTGTGTGTGTGTGTGTGTGTGTGTGTGTGTGTGTGTGTGTGTGTGTGTGTG